>JADBJO010004719.1:132652-142070 GCA_016801955.1 Conus betulinus
GTGTTGACGTTTTGCTAGTGATTCGTTTGTCCACCATTTTGGCAGTTCGCTAACACTTATTTTAAGATTTGTTTAGATTTCCGCCTGCAGTCGTCTCGCTTTGAAACTAGGAACTGGGTAGTTTTGTAACTGAGCCCACCAGGTCCAAATCATTGGTTTTCCTCGGCACTGGTGAAGAGGTTTTAAGGGGTGGAAGAATGTTGTCACGACAAACTTAATGCAGCATCAATTGTATGGCTTTTCCCAATCATCAGAACATTCCCTCGTCTCCACCAGGGTGAAACTGGAATTGCTTTCCCATGGACAGCCAATGACCAAGTTGTTTGTACAGTGTGCATTTAGTCAACTGTGAAAGTGGATTCTTCTGTTGTCTGTAGAATTATGCCTGATCAGTCTCACTGGGATAAGTGGTTTGAAGTGCGTTACTTGCCGGAAGACGGTTTATTGTTTCTTCTGTATGTGGTGTAGAAAGACTGGGAAGGAGAATGAACGGGAATGGGCGTGATAATGGTTCAAAGAAGCGGCATAAAACAAACTCGTTCCGTTTTTACTTGAACACTAGCCTGGGAACTTCTCATTTTCTAGTGAACTCCTCATCTGCTTGGTCACAACTTTAGCACACAAGCTGTAACTGTAGAGCTACTACAAAATTAAGGTAGCTACATTCAGACTATATTCATTAGTCTGTTTCCCCTTTTGATGTATTTGACAGAGAAGGGCAAAATCATTAAATGAATGTCAGTAGGTGTCACTTCGAGAATGACACCTTTGCTTTGACATTCTGTATTTCAAACAATAAAGGCTGTTTGACAAAGAAGTACTGTTTAAATGCGTCTATTTTCCCCTCTTTGGCAAGGAAGCACTGTTTGAATGTGTACACGTTGGCTGCTTTGATAAAGATATATGTTTGAATAAATGTATTTTTCCTTTGGCAGATTACATAATGCTGTCAGCTATTCACTTAGTAATCCGGGAAAATACGTAGCATATCTTTAAAAAAATAAATACAGATGAATTCCGTTTGCATCGAAATGTTCATGCTCGTGAAGGGTCTACTCCTGAATATGCTGTCAAAGACAACACTTCTTTCCCCCCTTGGACTTGTTCAGAGCACATGTGCACACACGCGCGTGCACACACACACACACACACACACACACACACACACACACACACACACACACACACACATGCACACAGAGACACACGCACACACATACACACGCACACACACACACGCACACTCACACACAAACCCATGCACAAACCCACACAAACGCACGCACACACATTCACACAGACAGACACACACATACACACACACACACACACGCACGCACGCATGCACGCACACACATGCACACAGACAGACAGACACCCACACCCACACGCACGCACGCTCGCACGCACGCACGCACGCACGCACGCACGCACGCACGCACGCACGCACACACACACACACACACACACACACACACACACACACACACACACACACACACACACACATTTACCTGCGTATCCTATTACAATAAGTGTTGACAATTTTCCTTTGGCATACCAAAAAGCAGAATCATTTGCCGACATGTTCTTCTGTAGTTTATCAGACAAATCAGAACTATGAAGGAAAACCAATCTTACAAAGAAATGTACGCTGATCCTGACGAAAAATCATGATCATTGTCTAAATGCTGATATTACTTTTCAGGAATTACACTCTGTTTTTTTTTTTTTCATTGTCAAATAAGAAACGTCTGTTGGTTTAGATACCATTTCTAATGAATAGTTAACACATATACCACAACATTTTGTTTTACTTCTACATGAAATTATTAATAAATGTTGGATTGAAGGGAACATACCTTCCATATGGAGAGACTCAATTATTTGTTCCCGTTTTTAAAGAATAGAAAATCAAATGAGAAACACAAATAGCTATCGACCTATAGCTCTTACATCTCATGTACGTAAACTAATGGAGATACTTGTTCTAAACGGGACGAATTACTATTGTAACCCCCCCCCCAAAAAAAAAAAAACAAACAAAAAACCCCAAAAAACCTGGCATTTTCCCCACAAACCAGGCTGGTTTTAGAAAGGGCAGGTCTACTATTTATCATCGTGTAAAGCTAACTACGCAAATTAAACGCCAGTTTACTAAAAGACAAAACATTCTCGCCACATTTTTCGATATCAACAAGGCATTTGATCAAGTTTGGCATGATAGGCTTTTGTATAAATTAAAAACTAAAGGTGTCACTGGGTCATATTTATGATTTTGTTAAAACATTCCTGACCAATAGAAGTAATCAGACAAGAATTGGTAATACTTATTCATCCAAAATATTTACTAGATATGGGTATCCCTCAAGGCTCTGTGATCGTCCTTCTTCTCTTTAATATTTTGATTAGTGATTTACCTAAATACATTTTTAAACAACTTTAACTAAATTCAATATTTGGATATCTGCTAATGGTTGAATGCCACATTAAAGAAGAACACATCAAAAAGATCTGTTAATTACATAAGAATACACCAAAAAGAGTTAGACAACATTGCGAACTTCATGTCTGATAATGGCCTATGCCTGTCGGCTGAAAAAATCTCGTATGATGTTATATGATGCAGGTGGGTCTGCTTACAATACTCCTAACTTCAAAGTACAAAATACTACATTGAGCTACACTTCTGAGATTGAATTCCTTGGTGTGCATCTTATGTCAAATCTTTCGCGAAATTTTCACTTGGAACATATAATAATCAAGTGAGAAAATCTCTTAATCTGCTCAAAGTTGTAAGTAAACAAAGTTGGGGCCAAGAAACAAAAAGTTTAATACATCTTTCTTCTGCTTTAGTTAGATCCAAATTGTCATGTGCACAAGAGGTCATTTTTAGTGCTCCTAAGCACTTATTTTTAAAAAGCTTCAATGTATAGACTCTAGGGCATTCAGATTAGCCCTTGGTGTTCCATTTCACGCTTCAGCTTTAGGAACAATGAAGCTGGTGTCTTACCTCTTAATGACCATCGTGAACTAGCCTGCGCTAAGTACATTCTTTGCTGCTCTACTATTCAAAGTGCTAACCAAACGGAACTGGATATAAGGTCTGATGTAGACTTTCCCTAAACGTGCTAAAACATTCGAGCCTAAAACTAAAACAAACAAACATTCTTCTCACTTGTTGACAAATTTAGGTATCAGTCATGAAAAGCTTGCTGTGCGTTTTCCCATAAGTCCTGTACCAAACTGGGAGCTCTTCAAACCAAAATTTGATTCTAACTATATACTACTATATATAAAACTGATAACATTAATATTCTAGCTTGTGAAAACAAAATCACATATCAATGATTGTTATCGTCACTTCGTAAAAGTCTATACTGATGGGTCTTTATTACACATAATGCTGGTTGTGGCTTTGTCATTCCATTTTTAAAAATTGTGAAGTCCCTTCATCTTGGGGCAAATCCATTTTTACAGCCGAACTAATAGCAATATTAATGGCCATAGAGTACATAAATGATTTCTCATTTGGCTTTTATGGTATTCTCTTCCGTGTAGATTGTAAGTCTGTTCGTCAAGCTTTAGAATCTACAAATTGAAAAAATCGTGCTGAAATCATATCAGAAATCAAAATACTTATTCACAACCTTATGTCAAGAGGTTTTTAACAGTTCATTTTTTTGTGGGTTCCTTCCCATTGCTTCATATCCGGAAGTGAATAGGCTGACAGGATTACTCGAGCAGGTGCAAAACAATTCTGACAATTCGGCTACTATTCATATTCCCTTGAGCTTAAATGAAGGGTATTCTCTCTTACAAAGAGCCTCTTTTGAAAAATTTGAGGAATACTACAAAGAAAGTGTTCTCCCCCGAATACACAAACCCGACTCTTCTATACTTTGTTGTACGAACTCGAGCGAGTAATCTTTTAAAAAGGGCTTCCTCAGTAAATCCAGTAAACCGTAATACAAACATAGGATTATATCCAAGACACAGAAAACAACTTATCTCCTTATTAATTTGGTTGAAATAAATGCATTCAGAACAAAATTTGTCAAGAATATTCGACGCGCTTGCGACGTCATTGATAACTGTACAACAACACACGTTCTATACTTTTGACCCTACTTTGATTCCGATTTGTCAGAATTTAGAAAGGATGCTTCAAAGTACATATTCCAGGATACCTTGTCTCTCTTAAATTTTGTTCGAATTCTTATACTAAGCCCAGTTGGCTAATCCTGTAAGTGCTGTTTCATGATCTTACTATCTACTGTTGTTTATTTTTCCTTTTGATGTCTTTTTTACAGTTTAATTCTTACTTAGAGTTTCTCCTCATCACACACACACACACACACACACACACACACACACACACACACACACACACACACACACACAGGCATGCACGCATGCACGCACACACACACACACAGTCACACACACACACACACACACACACACACACACACACACACACACACACACACACACCTTGTCTAATGTCACATTTAGTGAAAAGGCGTTAAATTGAAGAAGAAGAAGAAGAAGGAGAAGGAGAAGGAGGAGGAGGAGGAGGAGAAGAAGAAGAAGAAAAAGAAGAAGAAGAAGAAGAAGAAGAAGAAGAAGAAGAAAAAACAACAACAACAACAACACACACACACACACACACACACACACACACACACACACACACACACACACACACACACACACACAATCGCATGCCTGAGCACACCTCTGAGAGAGAGAGAGAGAGAGAGAGAGAGAGAGAGAGAGAGAGAGAGAGAGAGAGAGAGAGAGAGAGAGAGAATGTTCAAACACATTTTTATCCTATCTTGCTTAATTAAAGTTGAATTTCATTTCATCCTCTGACTTGTTTCATGGCCTGTTGCCCTCTCCGAACCTTTGCTCTTGCACAAAAGACGAAATGTTTGCCTGAATCAGTGTGGTTCTTCATTCATGAACCTTTTTGTGATGTTTCAGCAGGCAGTTGAGTAAGTCTGTCTGTTCCTCAGTTCCACATTTCAACATCCCCCTCTCTTTCCTGCTCCCCCATCCGTCCTCCCCCCCCCCCACCTCCACCCGTACTTCTCTCTCACCTCCCCTCATCATTAATCCTATTTCCGTTCAATCTATTGTTGCTGTTGTCGAACTTGTTGTTTTCTTTTTTTTTTCCCTTTCTTTGTTTGCAGCCAGCTAGCAGCTAATTCAGTTCTTGTTGTGTGCGTTTCAATTGCTTGCTGTTTGTTTTCCTGTAAACAAGTGAAAGAAATAATCACCCGTCTGCTTGCTGAACTCAGGTAATGTGTGTTTTACGTTCTTCATAACGAGGAGAATCTGCCGATGAGTTTTTGCATAAGAAAGAAATGCAAGAGAATGATGGCAGTAAGTGGAAGAAGTAGGGGGAGGGGGAGGAGGGGGAGGGAGGGGATGGAAGGATGCAGAGGAGAAGAGAGGGAGTATGCACACGCGCGCATGTGTGTGTTTTTGTGCATTTGTACCTTTGTCTCTGCCTGTCTGTCTGTCTGTCTGTCTGTGTGTCATCTCTCTTAGCTCTTTCTATACAAGTTTAGTCCCAGTGGCTGGAAAGTTTGTGCTTGAACGTTCACTTTTTCTATCATTTTCCGTAGCCTGTCTTTTATCTCCCTACTCGTGTAACCTGTTCTGTGTTTTTGACCAGTTAGACGATCTTTAATTTCGGTGCAGCTTTTTTTTTTTTTTTAACATATGAGACTGTTGTACTGTGATGACTAACTAATGGGACCTTAAATACCAGAACATCGCTGGCTGTACACACGGATTTGTGCAAACTCAGCATCATATATTTTTAAAGCGAATCTGGAACTCTCTTTCAAAGTCAATGAAAAAACATCAGTCATTACAGCCCTGAATATCAATCGTTTGAAATCTGTTCATTTGAAATTGCATATCACTGGCTTTGTAAAAACCTCTCTGTGTGCCAGTCTATCTGTCTGTCTGTATGTATGTCTCTGTCTCTGAATCTCTGTCTCTGAATCTCTATCTCTGTCTCTGAATCTCTATGTCTGTCTGTCTGTCTTTCCCCTTCTCTGTCTCTCATGCTCGTTTACCTTTGGATCGATCAATACGTTCGCTTCCATACCTTCAATACATATCAACCTTCTTCATATATCATAGGCCGCCATTTTCCAATAATACGTAAATCATTCATTCATTTTATATTTTGTGTTCTCTCTCTCTCTCTCTCTCTCTCTCTCTCTCTCTCTCTCTCTCTCTCTCTCTCTCTCTCTCTCTCTCTCCATGCTTTGTTTATTTCTCATTCCCCTTCTTCTTCTTCTTCTTTCTTCTTCTTCTTCTTCTTAGCAGCAGCAGCAGCAGCAGCAGCAGCAGTAGTAGTAGTAGTAGTAGTAGTAGTAGTAGTAGTAGTAGTAGTAGTAGTAGTAGTAGTAGTAGTAGTAGGAGGAGGAGGAGTAGGAGGAGAAGGAGTAGTAGTAGTAGTAGTAGTAGTAGTAGTAGTAGTAGTAGTAGTAGTAGTAGCAGTAGTGGTAGTAACAGTAGTAATATTGTAATTATTGTTCTTGTTATCATTATTATTATTATCATTATTATCATTATTACTACATTCATCATCATCATCACCATTATCATCATCATCATCAACATCAATATTATTATTATCATTATTATTGTTTTTATCATCATCATCGTCACCATCATCATCATCCTATCATTATCATTAGTGTAATTGTTAATACTATCATTATCATTGCTGTTGTTGTTTTTTGCTGTTGTTGTTGTTGTTATCATGGTCATCTTTCAAGTCAATTCTGTGAATTTACAGAACATAATAGATCAACAAGGACATATTCAAACATCAGGCGCTGTCTAATATCTGTATAATTCAGCAGTAACAAAGAAAAAAAAGCACAAAACTAATGCTCCCAGCTAGCTGTCAGTAGAAGAATGGTGATGTGAACGAGAGCAGTGAAGTGAGGACAGTTCACACAGTGAGGGAGGGGTGAGGAGGGGGGTAGAGGTGGGGTGAGAAAAAAGAAGTGAGTTTGTTCTCTTCAAGTGCAAGGAATGCATAGCAAAGTGTTTATCGATCACTTGTGGACACAAAATGTCTGAATCTTGAGCAGAAAAAAAGTAGACCAGCAGGGACAGACCAGGCACTGCCTAAAATCTGTATCCCTTCAGTCTTCAGCAGAACATAGATTTGCAGGTATAATGACACCGGGAAAAGCCTATGATCTTTCTCTTTCTCAAAAGCATTTTGGAGTCTTGTCTAGAACATGACCAGGCTCTGCCTAGAATCTTTATCTCTCATTAATAAACTTTTCTGAGTCTTCAGTAGAACATAGTAGATTTGCAAGTATATGATGCGACACCAGGAACTGCTTAAGATTTTTTCTCTTTCTCAAAAGCATTTTTGAGTCTTGTGTAGAACATAGTAGATTCACGATAACATGTTGAAAGACCAGGTACTGCCTAAAATCTTTTTCTTTCTGCATTTTGTAGTCTTGATTTCAACATAATAGATTAACCAGCAGAAACTGGCAAATCAGCGATTGCTTAGATTCTTTATCCTTTATGTCATAAAGATTTTGTTTACTGTTGAACAACATCACAACATAGCAAAAGACCACAGACTTCCCCAAATTCTTAAGCCATGGTAATCAAATTTGCTTCTGTCTTTAGCATTATGCCTTCTCCCTTGTATCGTTGCCATGACGTTATGATTACATTGCTGTTGATTCTGTTGCTGACCCCCCCTCCTCCCCCCCCCCCCAAAAAAAAAAAAAAAAAAAAAAAAAAAGACTGGTATTATAACACTCTGCAATTCTATTAACCGATTGGAGACTTTTAGTGCCTCTTTGTAGCACCCGCAACCAGGGGGGATGTTGAAATGTGGAGCTACGGAACAGACCGACCTGCCAGACTGCTTGTTGAGACAACAAAGAAAGGTTCATGAATGAAGAACCACATTGATTCAGGCAAACGTCTCGTCTTTTTGTGTCAGAGCAAGGGTTTACAGAGGACAAACGGCCGAAAGAACAAGTCAATAGAGGAAATGAAATTCAACTATTACGAAGCGAGATACAATAAGAAAAAAATGGGTGTGAACATTCTCTCTCTCTCTCTCTCTCTCTCTCTCTCTCTCTCTCTCTCTCTCTCTCTCTCTCTCTCTCTCTCTCTCTCTCTCTCTCTTTCAGAGGGTGTACTCAGGGTGTGTGTGTGTTGTGTGTGTGTGTGTGTGTGTGTGTGTGTGTGTGCGCGCGCGTGCGTGTGCGTGTGCACATGCGCACCGAACAAGTACGCAGGGCAGAAAACAAGTACTGTCATTGACAGAATATTCAGGAGTAGACCCTTCACGAGTATAAACATTTCTAAGCAAACGGAATTCTCTCTAATCTATTTTAAAAATACTAAACCATTTTCCAGACTACAAAGTGAATTTCTATCAGTATTATGTAACCCTCTAATGAACAATACATATATTCAAACAGCATTTCTTCATCAAAGAAGTGGCAGTGTATACATTCAAACAGTGCTTTGTTATCACAGAAGGAACAATACACACATGTAAATGGGTATTCTTTATCAAACAACGTTTATAGTTTGAAACACAGAATGTCAAAGCAAAGAGACACCTGCTGACATTCATACAATAATTTCGCCCTTCTCTGTCAATTAAATCAGAAGGGGAAACAGACGAATGAATACAGTCTGAATGCAGCTAACCTGAATTTTGTAGGAACACAACAGTTACAACCTGTATGCTAAGGTTGCCACCATACAGATGAGGTGTTCACTAGACAGTGAGAAGCTCCCAGGTTAGTGATCAAGTAAAAAAAACAGAACGAGTTCGTTTTATGCCGCTTCTTTTGAACCATTATCACGCCCTTTCTCGTTCATTCCCTCCCAGTCCGTCTACACTCGACTGTCAGTGATGATCCAAGTGTAAATATACAAAAGGAACAATAAATTGTCTTCTGTCACGTATCAAACATCAAACTACCCACTCCAGCGAAAACAACATGTCAAAATTCTAGAGACAGCAAAATTAAGCACTTTCACAGTTTGACTAAAGGTGCACTACACAAACAACTCTGTCGCTCGCTGTTCACGGGAAAGGCAATTCCAGCTTCACCTTAGTAGAGAAAAGAATGTTATGACGATGGAGAAAGCCATACAATTATTGCTGCATCAAGTTGGTCATGTCGCCATTCTTCCAACATTACAAACCTTTCACCAGTGCTGAGGTTAAACAATGATTTGGACCTGGTACGCTCAGTTGGAATCTCATAGTCATGGCTGTTGAGTTCAAACCGTGGGCATCCAATGCAAACACCGGAATTGTCAATGCCCAAATAGTCATGCTTTATTAGTTACACCAGTACAGTGACAGCAAGTTTTCACTTCCCATCAT
>JADBJO010004719.1:158644-163644 GCA_016801955.1 Conus betulinus
GGTACGGGGGAACTCTGTCTGACAGGAGCCGAGGCGTGGCGATCATGAAGCAGGCTGAAGATGGGCTGAAAGCGATTGACCAGACAAAAACTGCCAGGAAAGCATAACACATGGTGTCTATAGTTTGCCCTGTACCCGCGACTGGCATGGCCGCTGACAATGTAAAAAGTCGCCTTGTCGAGAGTTGAGATGATTGAGAGAATTTGCAATACCTACATCAGGAAGTGGCTTGGCCTGCCCTCGCACAATCAACACATCAGCCCTGTACAGGCAGAAAGGCGCGCTGCAGCTACCCCTCACATCCATCGTGGAGATCTGCAAGGCAGGAAAAGTCAGGACAGTGATGATGCTGAGGGAGTCGAGGGACCAACTGATCAGTGGCAAGCCACCATATGTCAAAACAGCAAGAAGTGGAAGGCAGAGGAGGCAACCGATGAGATCATCTCTTCATTGGAACATGGCGACATTGTCGGGCCAGCACAGTCTGACAGGTTGGGGCTTTGGCAATGGTGACTTCAGACCTTTCAGGAAAATGTCTCAACGGGACAGAAGAACAGCTGCAACAGGGCAGGTACGAAAGATTGAGGCTGATAAGCGAGAAGTTCATCTCATCCAGTGTGCCCAGCAAGGACAGGTGACCAGGTGGGAAGAGCATGTAGTTGAAAGAAAGATTGGATGGAGTGAGATCTGGAAGTGGAACACATCGAGACTCAGCTTTCTTCTCCGGTCCACCTATGACGTTCTGCCTTCGCCAGTGAACCTAGTCAGATGGAAGGTCCAGGAAGATGACAAGTGTAGGTGCGGCAAACGAGGAACCATGAAGCACATCCTCTCAAACTGCCACCTGGCTCTGAACAGATACACCTGGAGACACAACGAGGTGCTCAAAGTGTTCACCAAGATGGCAAAGGAGCAGGTGGAAGAGGGGAAATACGCTCCTAGGCTGGAGAAATGCGGACTGGGCAAGATCGAGTTTGTGCCGCAAGGAGGCAAGGTTCCTGACAGAAAGAGGGCAAGTGAAGCCACAGAAGGTCAGAGCGGTGGTCAATGGGAGGTAGCAGCAGATCTAGAGGGCTGCAAAAGATTCTCCCCCATCCCAACAACGAAGAAGCCAGACCTGGTGTTATGGTCAAAGGGAGGCACTCAAGAGCCCCCCAGCAAAGGCGACACCAATTACGATGTGGCTGAAGTCTAATGGCTGTCTCTCCAAACCAGTCTGCCCAGACCAGCTGTTGGCAAATTTGTCCGCTGACTGACCAGCCTCTTAACTGGCATTCCAGCCTACCAGCTAGGTTGCCCCTCACTGCGATTCTATCCCGCGTTTTAGGGGTTAACCACCACTACAACTCTCTGTCTCAAAGGCTGGGCAGAGTCGTACCCTTCACAGTAGTACTACAGTTACAGTTAGTATGCTAAAGTTGTCTCCAAGTGGATACGGAGTCAACCAGAAAGTGAGAAGTTCCCAGGGTAGTGTTCAAGTCTCAGAATGGAACGAGTGTGTTTTGTACCCCTTCTTTCAACTATCACCACACCTTTTCTTCTTCATTCGCCTTCCCAGTCCTACACTCCACTGTCAATAATGGTCGGGTGTCAATATACAGAAGAAACAATAAACTATTTTCCGGCACTTAACGCACATCAAACCAGCGAGACTGATCTAGTTAAGATATACAGACAGCCATAATCCACTTCACAGATGACTAACATCACAGCGTACATACAAACTGACCATTTGCTGTCCACGGGAATGGCAATTCCAGTTTCATCTTAGTGGAGAAAACAATAACGCTCTGACGATTGAGAAAGCCATACAAATACTGCAGCATTAAGTTTTGTCGTGACAACATTCTTCCACCGCTCACATCCTCTTTACCAGTGCTGAGGAAAATCAATGATTTAGGCCTGGTGGGCTCAGTTAGAAGACCACCCAGTTCCTACTCAGGGGAATCGAGTCCAAAACCTGGGCACTCAGTGTAAACACTGGAATTGTCAATGCTCATTTTGCTGGCGATTTCGTTTTAGTGACAACAGCATAGTGACAGATAGGTCCCCTCACTTTCCATCCACTCCCCCTCCTCCCCTCTACTTTCCTACTCCATCCACACCTCTCCCTTTCTTCGTTCTGCTAGGATGATTACCCCTGCCGCCCATGTTGATTGCGAGAGGTGCCCACATTAAAACTGCACAAAAAACAGCAAAAGTCGGAACCAGTCGTCGATGACCTTCACCCAGCATACTACAAAATGTTGCCACTAACACCACGACATTTAATCAAAGAGATAAGACGACCCGTTTGGCGCCTTTCCCGCCGCTCCACTAATCCAGTGAAGCCCAGGGACCATCAGAGTTCGGGGTCCGCGTCCCGGAGGTAGCGGCGTCTGTGAAGAGCACAGACAGTTTATTATGGGTGGGGGACTGTCATTGTCTTTGCTGTTGTTGGCTCCCCCTCGGTCCACGGCGATTGTCTCCCTACGGTATCACCGGGTGTGGGATGGTGGGTGAGTTTTTTCCTTAGGCTCCACTGTGGCATGTGGCACTGACCTGTTTTTACGTGACTTGCTTACCTCAGGGTGGGAATGGGCTCCCTTGGTGTTTGCGTTGTGTGTTTCTTTCTTTTCCCCATCTCCACTTCCTTTTTCTCTTTTCATCGTTTATTTTTCTCTTGTTCTTTTCATCTTTTTTTTTTTGTGTTTACCATCTCATTTTCTATTCTTTCTTTCTTTTCACTACGTGTTTTTGTCTGTTTTCTTTTAATCTTACGTATTTTCTTTTCTTCCTTCAGTTTTTCTTTTGGGATTTCTTTCTTCTGGCTTTTCTCACTTCCCTTTTTTTTTTGACCCTTTTTGTTTTCGTAGAGTTAGTTTCTTTTCTTCCTTTCTCTCCATTTCTTTTATTTTCATTTCAGTTGTTGCTCTTTCTTTCTTTCATTTTCCCTTTATTGTTGTCATCGTTATTTTATTTCTTTTCTGAATTTGTTTTTCTCTGTCTGTCTGCCTGTCTTTCTGACTTCTATGTTTTTTTTTTTCTTTTATTTCTTAATCTCATATTTTTCTTTTCCTTTTCTTTATCTTTTCTATGCTGACTTTTGTATTTTGTTTTTCATATTTCAAGTTTTCCCTGTTTCTTTTCGTTTTTCGTTTTCCCCTGTCTTTTTCTTTCCTTCCTTTTCTTTCTGAGTTTTTCATTGCTTCATTTCCATGTATGTTTTCTTCCTTCTTTCTTTTTTTGTTCTTTTTATTAGTTCTTTCTTTCCCTTCCGAATCTTTATGTTTGTTTCATTCATTTTACCCAAATTGTATGGCATGTTTTTATCTTTTTGTTTTTACTTTGTTTCTTGGTACTTCACAAGCTTTTTTTCCTACTTTACATCTTTTTCACATTTCTTTTATACAGTTATCCTTTACTCTGTTTATACCTAGAGAAGAAGTGTCATTAGCGATAAGGAAGTTAAAGAATGGTAAATCGGCTGGTCCAGACGGAATTATTGGGGAGATGTTAAAGCACGCTGGGAATCGCGTTGTTGACTTCTTTGTTAAACTTTTTAATACTTTGTTTGATAAGGGAATCTTCCCAGATAAGTGGACAGAAAGTATTGTACTACCTTTATTCAAAAAAGGTGATAAAGATGATCCTAATAATTACAGAGGAATATTGCTATCAGATACAAGCAGTAAACTCTATAGTTCTATTGTTAACAACAGATTCAGGAATGGATTGAGTTGCATAATATTACTGGGGAACACCAAGCAGGATTTAAAAGAGGTTACTCTACTACTGATCATATGTACACATTATTAGCTTTAGTACAAAAGCAGTTTTGTCTTAACCGCAAACTCTATGTTGCTTTTATTGATTTTGAAAAAGCTTTTTGACTCTATCGAAAGAAACTTATTATGGCCTATTCTTTTTGAAAAATGGAATCAAAGGAAAACTTTTCCGATGTATCCACAGCATGTATGTTACAGTCAGAACTAGAATTCGTTCTGGCTCAAAACTGACAGACTTATAAAAATTGTGCCCGAGGGGTAAAACAAGGCGATGTTACTAGTCCAGTGTTGTTCTCTTTATTTATATAAATGAATTAGCATTGGGAAGTAATCAGAAATGGGAAACATGGTGCTACATTTACGTGTGATTGCTTTGAATTATTTATATTACTTTTGGCAGATGATGTGGCTCTCTTGTCTGAAACAATAGTTGGGTTTACAGACTCAATTAAACAGCCTATATATAGAGCAGCATCAGAACTCCATCTAAAGCTGAATATGAATAAAAGCAATATAGTCGTTTTTTTAGGAAAGGTGGATACCTAGCAGCGAGAGAACTTTGGTCTTACAATGGAATCCCTATACCCGTTGTTAATGTTTTATAAGTATTTAGGAATTCATTTTTCAACAAGATTGAGTTTTACTTACTGTGTCGTGTCAAAATCTTGCCAGCAGAGCGAAAAACATGCGATGTTAAGTATACTGCAAAAATTATTTAAATTAAACTGTAGTTTCCTTGTTGTATATCTTAAATTATTTGACACACAAGTACAACCAATTTGTTCAGTATGGGGCTGAATTGTGGGGATTAAGTAGTGCAGCTCGACATTGTGAAAAGGTACACCTGTTTGCTCTTAAAAAGTTCCTAGGTGTTCAAATGCAAAACACAAATGATTTGATATATGGAGAAACAAATAGATACCCCATTTACATAAATTCTGCAGTCAGGTGTACACGGTACTGGCTAAAGTTGACAAGAATGGATGAGACAAGATTACCTCGAAAAGCATATTGTATGTTGTTCGATTTGGATTCTCGTGACAAAACCAACTGGGTATCCGATATTCGTTGTAAATGTATTCATTTGGTTTTGGGTATGTATGGCTAAACCAAGGTGCTGAGGGAATAAATCAGTTCCTTACTGCTTTTAAGGAAAGATTGGTTCTTTGTAGATGGCAAGAATGGGACTTTCATATTAAGAACAGTGAAAGATTTAGTTTCTATAATACTTTT
>JADBJO010004719.1:176144-181144 GCA_016801955.1 Conus betulinus
GTCATAATGATAACAGTTATATGGGGATGTTTTCGTGCAGATAGTGATGGTTGGAAAGGAGGTGTGTGTGTGTGTGGGGGGGGGGGGGGGGGGGGGGGGGCGGAGGGGATGCGGAGGAGAGGATGAAAAAGATTAAAAAAAAAAAAGGGATAGTAAAGAAGAAAAAAAGGGCATGGGGGGGGGGGGGGAGGGGGAGAGCAGAGAGGAGGGGAAGAGGGGGGCGGAGAGGAGGCGAGGGAAAACTCATCTCTCGCTGCATATACATGTGTGTGCATAGGCGGAGGGAGGGAAGGGAACTGATGCCAACAGTGCTACTGGAAAAGGCAACAGTACTATTGGATGAGGAGCATTGTCATAAGTGAAATACTCGAAACAATGTGTTGGGATGACCATCAAACACAACTACAGGGTGGTGATCATAATGATAACAGATGTATGTGGGGATGGTTTTGTACTGATGGTAACGGTTGGAAAGGGAGGGTTGGAGGGGGAGGGGAGGGGGGGGATGTTTGTAGATCGCAGCTACGTTTCAATCTTAAAACGCTACGTGCATAATTATCTACCTATTCCTCTATTTATCTGGGGTTCTATCTGTTTATTAATTGATTTCTCTGTCTGCCTACATTTGAGTCCACGAGTGTACTCTGTATGTGCACAAAGACATTCAGATACATATTTGGGTGTCACCACATACGGCGTTATGCCATTCCTAGCAGCCGGCAATGTGTAGCAGAGCATGTGGTGGCTGTTGCATTACTGACATGCTTCCTGCAAGTCTTTGACATATCATCTCCTTGCCCTTCTCCTGGAATGTTCGTGGCACTTTTCAGCGAGACGTGCCTGTCTTGGAGGCCTTGGATGTAGGAAATGTTCTGCACACTGTGGCGAGGAGACAGGAGTGACAGTCGGTATAGCTCAGTTGGTAAAGCACCGGACTTGTATTCCTAGTGATCCTGGGAGTACAGGTTCGAATCTCCCTTGGCTCGTTTCGGTATGGGGGGAGGGGATTTTTTTTTTCCAGCAGACTTGATATTGGCTGGGACCCCATTTTCTCCAAAAATCCTTCGAATGAAACTAGAAACCCGAGAGGTTCCGTGCGCAAATGCATGCACACACATAAATCCCATCACCAACATTCTGAAGAGAAGGCTTCGTTGGCTGTTGGTATGCATTGCTCATATATACCTAGCAAGCATATTCTGTGAATAATGAGGTGTGGGGATGGGGGGGGGGGGGTGTAACTGAACACTGAGTGACTGATTTTACGACTGAATGACACTGGAAACGGCAGAATATAGCGCCAACAGGTAGCTCTACAGTCGGGCTTACCTGGGTAGGGTCGTCGTTGTTGTCCCATCTTCTGTGCCACCTCTGTGGCATTGCCGCCAAGGGGCTTATTCCGACGCTTCGTCCACAGCCACAGCACAATCCCGCTCGCCGCATCCCGGGTGTTTCCCAGCGGAGCCCGTGCAGACTCAGCTCTAGGTGGGAGACGGTCGGGGCAGAAAGATCCCGCCAAGAATGGACTCTGATGGGAATCGAACCCATGACTTCCCAGCCGGAAGCCCGCAACCCTAACCCCACGGCGGCTGATTCATCTCCCAATCTCACTTTCCTCTTATGTTTTCTAGACCTATTCCCCCCGTATTTTTCCCTTCCTGTTCAATTTTCCCCCTCACACTTTGGTTCCCCTTTTGACTTATCTCTAAAGCTTCCAGTTTCCCTTTCATGTCCCCTCCGCTTTCTCCCACAGTCTCTGTCCCTGCCTCTTCTCACCACTCGATATGCATCAACCCAACTCTGTCTCTCTCTGTCTCCCACTGATCCTGTCGGTCTCTGTCTGTCTGTATATCTGCCTGTCTGTCTGCCTGTCTGTCTGTCTGTCTGTCTGTCTGTCTGACTGTCTTTCTGTCCGTCTGTCTGTCTATCTGCTGTCTGCCTGTCTGTCTGCCTGCCTGCCTGTCTGTCTGTCTTTCTGTCCGTCTGTCTGTCTCTCTGTCTGTCTGTCTATCTGCTTGTCCGCCTGTCTGTCTGTCTGCCTGCCTGCCTGTCTGTCTGCCTGCCTTTCTGTCCGTCTGTCTGTCTATCTGCTTGTTTGCCTGTCTGTCTTCCTGCCTGTCTGTCTGTCTGTCTTTCTGTCCGTCTGTCTGTCTCTCTGTCTGTCTGTCTATCTGCTTGTCCGCCTGTCTGTCTGCCTGTCTGTTTGCCTGCTGCCTGTCTGTCTGTCTGCCTGCCTGTCTTTCTGTCCGTCCGTCTGTCTGTCTGTCTGTATGCTTGTCTGCCTGTCTGACTGTCTGTCTGTCTGTCTGTCTGTCTGTCTGTCTGTGTCTGTTGTCTCTCTTGTAACCTCATTTGCTAAGTTGTGGTGGTGGAAACTTTTCGAGTTAGAGAGAAAGAACTTGATATGAAGGCTGTGTCTGTGAAACATGATTAGGCAATAAGTTATTTATTGTGATGAGAATATAGTTTGATGAACGGTCTTTTTCTTCGGTTTCTAGTTATTTGTATGGTTCAACTGCTTCCTGTGCGTGCACTTATTTTTGACTCGCATTTCTATTGTTGGCAGAGTTTGGCAACACTAAGTGAAAATTGTGCATGCACCCCCTTGGCGTAAGAGTTGCTCAACTACTGTCGATAAACCATTGTCTCTCTCTCTCTCTCTCTCTCTCTCTCTCTCTCTCTCTCTCTCTGTCTGTCTCTGTCTGTCTCTCTCTCTCTCTCTCTGTCTCTGTCTGTCTCTCTCTCTCTCTCTCTCTCTCTCTCTCTCTCTCTCTCTCTCTCTCTCTCTCTCTCTCATAACATCATAACCTCGTCTTTTCCCCGCCTCTGTCTTCTCTATTTTTTTTTTTTCAAAACACACCAACCCCTGCCTTCTACAATGTTTCCCCCTTTTCTCTTCCCAGGTCTTCAACTTTGCTAATTACCGCTCCCCTCTTATTCCCTGGTCTTTAGTCCCTCCTTCAGCCTTCCATCTCTCACCTCATCCCCATCCCTGTGGCGATTTTTTCCCCTGCCTGCACATCTCTCTCTCTCTCTCTCTCTCTCTCTCTCTCTCTCTCTCTCTCTCTCTCTCTCTCTCTCTCTCTCTCTCTCTCTCTCTCTGTGTTATCTCCACATCTTAGGGTTCTTCGTGTGTGTGTGTGTGTGTGTGTGTGTGTCTGTGTGTGTGTGTGTGTGTGTGTGTGTGTGTGTGTGTGTGTGTCTGTGTATGTGTCTGTGTGTCTGTGTGTGTGTGTGCCTCTCTGTCTCTGCTCTCTCTCTGTCTCTGTCTGTCTGTCTGTCTGTCTGTCTCTCTCTGTCTTTGTTCTCTCTCCTTTGTTCTTTCTTACTCTCCCCGCACTTACAACCTTATTCTCATCTCTACAAAAAAAAAAAAAAAAAAAAAGAAAATCCGAATCATCTCCATACGATCTTGCCTTCCTTTTCACTGTCAATGTCAATTCTCACTTTTCTTTTTCACCGTCGATTTCTGCTTTTTCTTTCTTTTTTTTTTCTCTTTTTTTCTTTTCTCCTGTTATTAATGTGATTTTGAAATCAAAGAAAATTTTCACCCAGGTTTTAATACATGAACTTTTCAGGTGACCATTTGCTCCGCTGGAGAAAAGAAAAAAAAAAATGAATAAACAAAAAATAGTGCACCACACATGCCGTGCTACTTCCGGTTTTCATTTTCCTTCTGCCCACTTCCTCTTAGTTTTGCATTTGCTGATGGTTCTGAGTTAATTATATTTCGTAAAACAAACAAACAAACAAACAAAACCTATAGTGTATATCGTGCCTTTCTTACTTATTTCGTAACTGACAAGCCATAGGACAGCAAAACAACAAAAAGACTAAAATAGTTATGTCTATAAGATCATGATGATATATTTGGAATAATATACCTTCAGTATATGTCGTACCTCTTCTGCGTACGCAGGCTGATACTCCTGCGGACACTCCCTATATGGACGGACAAGTATTAATCCCATCTACCCGACAAAGGGGGTGGAGTTTTGTGTGCATGACCGTTTTTTTTATCACGCCGTTAAGGCAGCCATACTCCATCTTTGGGGAAGGTGCATGCTATGTGTAAGGTGTCATCTATACCAACGGTCAAACTGGCTTTCTCTTCCAAAGGTTGGTGATGGGATTTTACGTGTGTGCAAGATGTTATGCGTGCGTTCACACACGGAACCTCGGTTTATAGTGTCATTTGAAGGGACTGTATGAGAAATGGAATCAGAACCAATGTTAACTCCGTGGGAAAAATCGTCCAGTACCGAAACGGCCCGGCGGAAATTCGAACCCGCGACCCAAGGATCACGAGTCGGGCGCTCTACCAACTGAGCTGTTGTGCGACTTAAGGTCTTTTTTATTTTCCTTCTGCCCTCTTCCTCTAAGTTTTGTATTTGCTGATGGTCCTGAGTTCAATATATTTGGTAAGAAAAATACCTATCGGTGTATATAGTGCCTTTCTTATTTATTTCGTAAATGACAAGCCATGGGTTAGCAACTCTTCAAAAAAGTCTGAAATAGTGATGTCTATAAGATCACGATAATATCTTTGGAACAATGTACCTTCAGTATATGATGTACCTTTTCTTATTCATTCGGTGAACGACAATCTGCTGTTCTTGCAGTACAAATTAGGCACATACCTGCTAGATAATTCATCTGCTGGTAATTATCTTCCGAAGCCGGTGGTAGGGCTATGATGCTATGATGGTACGGAACTGGGTGTAGGTGTGCTCGATGTGGTTGGAATAAGTGGGTGGCGAAGGAGTATGCAACTGGGGGGGGGGGGGGGGGGGGGGGCTGGAAAATAAGACAGGATGAAAGAAAAGTCTGATTGATTTTTCTGGTACGCTAAAGTCCCTGTTGTCTGACTGCTTGCATAATCACACGACGGTAGAATCAAGATGGAAGGAGCAACAACAGGCCAGGCCTGTTGAATATACACTCTGTGTAGCGCTTGGGAATGGAAATAAAGTTGTGATGAATTCAAACAGGGAGATGGA
>JADBJO010004720.1:0-7500 GCA_016801955.1 Conus betulinus
GTGTATTAGATATTGGTCGTAGTAAGGATATGAATGTGTTGAATGTCGTGATGATCTCCATTCTGTTGTGCCCCCCCCTGGTGTGTGTTTGTAGGTCCTGTCCTGTTTGCGACGTTTACCAACCCCCCCCCACCCGGCCAGTGTTATAGGATTTGTTCGGTCTTTGGACCTTTTCTGCCACGATACGGGCTATTCCGGTAGGTGGGTTTAAGAGGTTAAAAAAAATAGTGGGTGTGGTTTTGTGTGGGGGGGGGGTTAAAAAAAAACATAGTGCGAACTAGGGCAGCCTCGAGTCGTAGGAGACTAATGAGAAAGAAAATATCAAGTACCACGTGTTACTGTTTGATTTAGAGAAAGTGAGTCAAACAACAAACAAGAGAATAAAGAAAATAAGCCCAGAAAGAGGTGTGTGTCAGAGCTCATTTAACACACAAAAAAGGCTTTGATTTATTCGAGTAGTACGGACTCGGGGAAGGCAGTTTCCATCTAGAGAAGGGATACCTACTTGGTACTAGACCAATTATGTACCAGGTTCGCTACTGGCCTAGTGTGGAGGGGGTCTGCGTGTTGTTGACTTCTGCTGACAGCTAGGGCTCGTCCCATTGATTGTACTAGGATTGGAAACTCTTCTGTGTTTTTGTTCTATTCGCTTATGTGTCTCACACGCTTTCACGCTGCCCGATACGATTTTCGGTAAGTGTTAAACACGGATGGGGCAGTGTGGGGGGGGGGGGGGGGGGGGGGGGGGGGT
Source organism: Conus betulinus (assembly GCA_016801955.1). Taxonomy (NCBI): domain Eukaryota; kingdom Metazoa; phylum Mollusca; class Gastropoda; order Neogastropoda; family Conidae; genus Conus; species Conus betulinus. The sequence goes on from JADBJO010004720.1 coordinate 752, forward strand.
GGGGGGGGGGGGGTGGTGGGGGGGGGGGGGGGGGGGGGGGGGGGGGGGGGGGGGGGGTGGGGGGGGGGGGGGGGTGGGTGGGGGGGGGGGGTGGGGGGGAGGGTGGGGGGGGGGGGGGGGGAGGGGGGGGGGGGGGGGGGGGGGGGGGGGGGGGGGGGGGGGGGGGGGGGGGGGGGGGGGGGGGGGGGGGGGGGGGGGGGGGGGGGGGGGGGGGGGGGGGGGGGGGGAGGGGGGAGAAAGCAAGAAAAGAAAATGGTTTTTCTAGGGGGGGGGGTTTGTTGGTAGATTGTTTTCTATTTATGTTTTTGTCAATTGGTTTTTGTCAGAAAACATTCCTTGGATACTGTTTTAAGCATGCCTCCGCACACTGTCCCCTTTCTGCGTGCCTGTCAACTCTTCAGTTATTTCATTTTCTTTTTTCTTAAAAAGAAAAAGAAGAAAGAGTGTTTTTATAAGTCAGGTTGAAATCCCGCCAACAGGTGGTCGGAGGTGGAAAACGTCATTTCCCAGAGCTGACTGCATCGTCCCCAAACCAGCTGTCATTCCAGAATTCCGTTCATCGGAACACAGTTCCTCACAGCCCGGTGCAGGTCCAGGAAAACTGAAGGGATCGGCACTGTCATTCCCGGTGGACTGTCGCCTTTGACCATCACACTGACCTTGCCCGTCCAGGACGGCCGGAAAAAACACAGGAAAAAACATGATGAAGAGGGTAACCCCCAAAAGGGCGCAAAAAATCAAGGCTTTAAACGTGCTTTGATTGTTGTGTTTGTGTTGTTTGTTGTTTGTTTTCTCCGCCCCTATCGCATCATCGTCTCTCTTAAATACAAGAGACAGATAAAGAGAGAGAGAGAGAGAGAGAGAGAGAGAGAGAGAGAGATTGAGAGGGGGACAGAGACCAATTAAAAGACGTCGATTAAACTTCAGTTCAGATAAAAAGAGAGAAAGCAAAATCGTCTGGATAAAGTATTTTACAGATGGTCCAAAAGAATTGGACGCAATGAATGACAAGGACATCTTACTTTCCGAGATTTGGTCAGTAAGGTCTTGAAAAGGCATCGATTTCATGTTCCCCGTAAGTATGGAAACCAGAGGCTGAAGCCACGTGCAAACAGGTACCGGCAAATCAGTCATCAGAAAGAACAGACAGCAGTCACGCCAGCAGAGAGCAGAGATGACCACCTCCAGCATGCCAGCACTTATCATGTAAGTTACAGCGATAGGGAGGGGCATGCTGGGGGCGATAGGGAGGGGCATGCTGGAGGCGATAGGGAGGGGCATGCTGGGGGCGATAGGTAGAGGCATGCTGGGGGCGATAGGTAGGGGCATGCTGGAGGCGATAGGGAGGGGCATACTGGAGGCGAAAGGGAAGGGCATACTGGATTCGATAGGGACGGGCATACTAGAGGCGATAGGGACGGGCATACTGGAGGCGATAGGTAGGGGCATACTGGAGGCGATAGGGACATACTGGAGGCGATAGGGACGGGCATACTGGAGGCGATAGGTAGGGGCATACTGGAGGCGATAGGGACGGGCATACTGGAGGCGATAGGGACGGGCATACTGGAGGCGATAGGGAGGGGCATACTGGAGGCGATAGGGACGGGCATACTGGAGGCGATAGGGACGGGCATACTGGAGGCGATAGGGACGGGCATACTGGGGCATAGGGACGGGCTGGAGGCGATAGGGACGGGCATGCTGGAGGCGATAGGTAGGGGCATACTGGAGGCGATAGGTAGGGGCATACTGGAGGCGATAGGGCGATAGGGTACACGCATACTGGAGGCGCGATAGGTACTGGGGGCAGGTCATACTGGAGGCGATAGGTAGGGCATACTGGAGGCGATAGGGATACATACTGGAGGCGATAGGTAGGGGCATACTGGAGGCGATAGGGAGGGGGCATACTGGAGGCGATAGGGAGGGGCATGCTGGAGGCGATAGGGACGGGCATACTGGAGGCGATAGGTAGGGACATACTGGAGGCGATAGGTAGGGGCATACTGGAGGCGATAGGTAGGAGCATACTGGAGGCGATAGGGAGGGACATACTGGAGGCGATAGGGAGGGGCATGCTGGAGGCGATAGGGTAGGGGCATACTGGAGGCGATAGGTAGGGGCATACTGGAGGCGATAGGTAGGGCCATACTGGAGGCGATAGGGACGGCCATACTGGAGGCGATAGGTAGGGGCATACTGGAGGCGATAGGTAGGGGCATACTGGAGGCGATAGGTAGGGGCATACTGGAGGCGATAGGTAGGGGCATACTGGAGGCGATAGGGTACGGGCATACTGGAGGCGATAGGTAGGGGCATACTGGAGGCGATAGGTAGGGACATACTGGAGGCGATAGGTAGGGGCATACTGGAGGCGATAGGGCATGCTGGAGGCGATAGGGAGGGGCATACTGGAGGCGATAGGTAAGGGCATGCTGGAGGCAATAGGGACGGGCATGCTCGAGACCTCTCCTGAACGTTCAGGTCAGGGAATCTTTAGAGACGTTAGCGCACACGAGTGTGAAAACAAGAACATTTCATCTACAAGCGTGATTTGTCAGTTTTACGATTCTTTAACTCACATTCTTCAGCCGTTCTGAAGAACGGATCCCAGAGAGTCTGTCTCATGTTGGTCTGTGACGTGTTCTTGCACAATGTGGTCAGTGTTGATCGTGCCGACCAGCTGCTTTGATGACTGTTGTCAGAGGCACTCCACATTGTTGTGATGACTGTTGTCAGAGGTACTCCAAAGCCAGCAGTTGCTTTGATGACTGCTGTCAGAGGCACTCCACATTGCTTTGATGATTGTTGTCAGAGGCACTCCACATTGCTTTGGTGACTGCTGTCAGAGGCACACCACATTGCTTTGATGACTGTTGTCAGAGGTACTCCAAACCAGCAGTTGCTTTGATGACTGTTGTCAGTGACACTCCACAGGTACCAGCTGCTTTGATGACTGTTGTCAGAGGTACTCCGCATTGCTTTGATGACTGTTGTCAGAGGTACTCCGCATTGCTTTGATGACTGTTGTCAGAGGTACTCCGCATTGCTTTGATGACTGTTGTCAGAGGTACTCCGCATTGCTTTGATGACTGTTGTCAGAGGTACTCCGCATTGCTTTGATGACTGTTGTCAGAGGTACTCCACATGCAGTAGCTGCTTTGATGACTGTTGTCAGAGGCACTCCCACATTGCTTTGATGACTGTTGTCAGCGGCACTCCACATTGCTTTGATGACTGTTGTCAGAGGTACTCTGCATTGCTTTGATGACTGTTGTCAGAGGTACTCCACATGCAGTAGCTGCTTTGATGACTGTTGTCAGAGGTACTCCACATGCAGTAGCTGCTTTGATGACTGTTGTCAGAGGTACTCCACATGCAGTAGCTGCTTTGATGACTGTTGTCAGAGGCACTCCACAGACAGCAAGTGCTTTGATGACTGTCAGAGGCAATCCACAGGAAGCAGCTGCTGTTGTGCTGGCAGAGCGAGTACAGCGCACACCACGATGAGCAGTGTCAGTGCCCGCACTGGTCCAATTGTCTATGATCCGCCGTGCTACAGTATCTTGTGACACAGGCCCAGGAATCTTTCTGTTAACTGATGAACAGACTCTTTTCATTTTCTTTTTAAAAGGTCTTTTGCTTGAAAAGGTAGTTTTTGACTTTAGTAATTTAACAATTTCCCTATCATTGAAACTTCAAGAAATTTTGCAATTTTTCATTATTATGAATCTTATAGGAGCATCGTTCTCATCCAGAGATGCAAACCAGTGTTGAAGTTCTTAGAGTCAGAGCATCACGCGAACTTTTCTTCTTAAACTGATGATAATCTACATTTTGATTTGGTGTTTTAAGTTGAAGATCATACTGGATATGTCATCTTTCTTTGTTCCTGAGTCTCACAAAGATTATGGAAACATTCCTCTATTGCTCATAATTAACAGCTCAGTTTCCCAGTCAATGGATTTGGTTAGTTCTGACGAAAAACTTGGTCGGTGACATGGGCACCCCAGAATATCGTTTCCTTTCCCCATCGTGAAAAATAACCGTGTCTGCTGGAAGTGCCTTCCATTCACGTGCATAGTCTCTAACTGGCCCGGTTTCCATACTTTCACCTGTTCATTTATCTCCTACTTCAAGCCACCCGCCTCTTTACAGAACTGGGCTTACCTCCTCATCCTAAAACCCGTGTTGTGCCGGCTGTTCATCTTCCCCTGTCGCCTCTCTGATCTCAGAATTCCCCCTTCTGTTCTGGTAACTGCCTCTCTGATTGGCTGAGTGGTGGTGCGCTGACCTTAAAAAGAGCCTTCGCCTTGACCTCTCCTACAGTATGAGAAACGTGACGTCGAACGGAACTTTAAATCACACACACAGCGATTCTTTCCTCATTTTGATGAACCGGTTAACAATCATCGCCAAACTGCTTGTCTGTGGGCACGATCTGAGGCAGAACAGGCGGACGAAACATCTTTTGGAAGATCTACTTCAATCCGTTTCGGGTGCTTTTGCTGTTGTTCTTGTTGGGCTGCGCCCGACAGAGCGATGACGTCACCATTATACTCACGTGTTCCATGGTTAGACTGCACCAGCTGCCACTATACAGAGTGCCTGGCCCTTTGGCCTGAGTTCCGCTGTTGCGTGCAGTTCATCTGCTGCAGTCAACAGACCGGAGGTCGCTGTTGCTGACAGTGTCTGTGCGAGCGGCGGTATCCCTTCAGTCTTCTTTGTTGTCCGGTCAACGTGTCCATCAGTTTTTTCATCCATTTTACTCGGTTTGATTTGCTTACAGTTTTGATGAACGAATAGAGCAGACAGATTTACATGCTTGTTTAATTTTTCAAAAAAAAAAAAGGGAGAGAAAAAAAAGAAGATATATAAAAGAGAAAAGAAAAAAGAAGAAAAATGTGAAAAAAAACAGGAGGTTGAAGGACCCAAAAAAAGGGAAAGATGTATTCGTCCAGTTTTTCTTTCAATTTTTGTTCCCCATTTTTGTGCTCATATATTTTGCAAGGTTTTTTTTTTCCCCAGAGTGAAGGCACCTAGGCTTCAATGATCTCTGGCACTGATTCTGGGCGACTGATCATGTCCGCAGCTCTGCCAGCTTGTGATGTTTGAACATAGTCTATCAAAAAATCATCCTCCGTGCCCGTATCTTCGCCCTTGGTGAGATGTCCCTTGTTCCCTTTGCTCTTGGCGAAGCTTTGTTCATCAGCACTGCATAGTCAGTTGTTCAACGCACGCCATGTTCATCGTCTGTTCTTTCAGCCCTCATCTTATCTGAGAAACTATTGCCTGGCTTGTTTTTAGTCTCTAGATATATATACAACACACACACACACACACACACACACACACACATATATATATATATATATATATATATACATATACATATATATATATATATATATATATATATATATATATATATAAAGAGAAGGGGGGGGACAAAACAAGCAATGTAAACAAATCTATTCCATTAATCCGAGCGGCCTTTCTTCAAAAACGACAGCTTGTATAGTCACGTCAAAAGCGGAGTGAGATCATTAGGTCGATGCCAAAAGAAAAATTGCGTCATGGCAGTAATTCATCACCAAGTGATGCATTGTCTAAAAACACCGTCCTATTGTTATTATTTCGTCACTCCCCATCCCACCAATACACCAATGCACACACACTCTCTCTCTCTCTCTCTCTCTCTCTCTCTCTCTCTCTTGGATGATCGTTATGTAGTTGTACAGAGGGAACAACTGAGTCACTATTAAATGTAAGGGAAACACAGTACGTGTAACTAGTGATCAGTCATGTGTGTTCGGGGCTTGAGGTTGCTGCAGGGCATCTCGTGGCGAATGGTGAATGTCTCGCCACTAACGTCACAGGTGAACTGACGTGCCTCTACTTCATGCTCCCAACAGACGACACAGCGTTTCCTGGTACATCGGTGGCTTCCCGGGTTGTCAGTGGAGGCATCAGGATGTTTCGTGGACTAGTTGAATTCCTTTCTCCTGCTATGGGGAGCTCTGGCATGGCTTGTCTCATGCTGTCCATTGCCTTCATGTAGACTGTAAGTCTGGTTGTTGTTGCAGCCACTGACGTAGAGGAGGGTTGGCAAGGGTTGTGAGCGATGATGAACGGGACTCTATTCTTGGGAGTTTGGGGCTTGTATTCAGTATCTCATCACGTGGGATGCTGATGACTCTTTCAGTGGCTTTCTGGGTGGTGTGGGTACTGTTCCCTCTACGCTGAAAGTGCGTGGCGATCTCTTGGCAGCGGAGGGTGAAGGCTTCTTCCGTCGAGCATAACCTGCGAGCGTGCAGCATCTGGCTGAATGGTGTGCTGTTTTTGCATGCCTTGGGATGACAAGACGAAGCATGTAGATATGGGCGTCAGTCGGTTTCGAATCGATATATATATATATATATATATATATATATATATATATATATATATATATATATCAAAATATATCAAAAATCCAATATCAAAATATATCAAAAATACTGTTAAAAAGCCTAATAAAAATTCAAAGGTGCTCACCCCTTGGGGAGCAACATCTGTTTAAGATAAGGTATTAAAAGGAACTTTTAAAACTACAATAGAGAGCGAACGCTCGTAACAATATTGTAGTTTTTAAAACTTCCTTTTAATACCTTATCTTAAATATATATATATATATATATATATATATATATATATTTAAAGTAAGGTATTAAAAGAAGTTTTTAAAACTACAATATATACTACTG
>JADBJO010004720.1:12500-17500 GCA_016801955.1 Conus betulinus
GAGACAATGACCTTCAATAGATGAGATCCCCTGCGTGCAGAAAGATGCCTGGCCATTTCGGCTCTCAGCCTTTCAGCCACGGGCCTTTTATTGCCGTCTGCTCTCGACACCCAGTGCATTGCCAGTCTACAACAACGGACAGGAGTCAGAGACACAGCTCTTAGGTATGGGGAAAGGGATGGAGAGGGGGGTGGAGGGGGAGTTGCAGTAGGGTGTCTGTCTCTTTTACAACAGACCAAAGCAGGAAAGAAATCTGATTACCGAGACATTTGTCTACTCCAAGTAAGGTTGTTCTGCACAATTCTTAGCCGCTGACAATGCTTGGCTTGTCGAACAGCAGAACTGACCACTCAGACTGTTCCATATCTTTTGATCTCCCTTGCATCCTTAACGGGATCCCCAAGCATAGACTCAAAGATTGTCCCCTACATTTTATACTGTTTGCATAATGTTTTTAAGTTTTTCAGCAACTTTTTTCCTCTCCACACACTTTCGTTTTCTTTTATTTACTACTTTCGCTGGCTGCTTTAGGGGTGCTGCTGGATTCTTTTTTTGAACCCTTGGTGGTGAGCACACCACAGAATTATGGACTGTGGTGTGTCTCTATTTGACGCCGAGAGCAGGAATACAAACCGCCGTGTTCCCTGAGGAGTTCGATCCAGGGGACGAAAGACCTAGAAGTAGGTAATGCTTCAAGAAAGATTTTTTTAAGAGGGATTGCGATGGGTTCCCTCAGGGAGCTTGTGAAGGGTTTTCATAGCTTGTGAAGGGTTTTCATAGGTAATACTTCAAGAAAGATTTTTTTTTTAAGAGGGATTGCGATGGGTTCCCTCAGGGAGCTTGTGAAGGGTTTTCATATTCATAAGATATATGTTTTTATTGTCTTCATCTTCAATTTTTTTTACAAGTTATTATCATAATGATGGAAGAATTGTTAACCTGCACTTGTTTTTTCCACCCACTACTATGAAAACCCAAAACTTGAACATGTAATGTACATTTTATTCCTTTTTATTTAAAAACATGCCAATCATTAACATTGCATCTTCTTAGAGTTTTGTATATTTCACATGCAAAAGCGGATAATCATAGGTGTGTGGTGCAGTTTTTAAGGCAAATAGAAATAGAGGAATATAACATAACACTAGGTTTTATGAACAATGGTTAACGAAAATCTCGGTTTTTTTTTTTTTATTTTGCTTCAACTATTGAATTGTCTCACATGTTTACCTGACCTTTTGCTGAAGTCGCAACTATCCCCATGTTCAAAACGTGAAGTGTCGTTTTGCCATTGTCTTCAGGTATGACGTGTAACTACTGTGATCTTTGAAAAGGTGAAGAAGTTCCGTGGTGCTATCCATGTCAGGCACCGCTCACGGTCAAGAAATCCCTTTTAGAGTGTTGGGACGTGCATGACGTGAGACATAAACATTTTACGGCAAAAACCTTGTTCAGAGATGTCCCACCTGATGTGATCTTTGAATTTTTGAAAGTTATCAATATATTTCATCTGATCTAATATTCTACAGAAGAAAGAGTTTCAACAAAAATTCCACTATGTTTTTTTTTTCAGGTGTATTTTAAAGGATTGTGTGAATGAGTTTTGCTTTGTTTTTCAGTGACTCGTGGGCTGACTTCAACGCAGTGACAGCCATGATATGGGCCTTTGCGGTCGGCTGGGCTTGAAGCAGCATCACTTTACCCCCTACGACTACTGTAATTCTATTCCACTTCGCACCTCTTTATCATCCGTGAAACGATACTCGCATCCCCAACCTTGAACGCTCTGGCACCTTATGTCAGTGTCGGGTTGGGCCCGGTAGTCCGACGTTTCGATAGTCCGACACATCGGTAGTCCCGACACCCCACGTTCAGATGTTTCGATAATCCGACACTGTAAGAAAAAGTAGCGATAGTCCGACATCCCATGATTCCGACAATTCCCACTCGTTTGGATAATCCGACACATAACCCAGTTTTATCATTCCCGTTAGTCTCACATATTGAAAGTAAAATCTCTCTCTCTCTCTCTCTCTCTCTCTCTCTCTCTCTCTCTCTCTCTCTCTCTCTCTCTCTGATATTGTCAACATTTAACCCCACTTCCTCTGTTGCAAAAAGCAATGATACCCGAATGTGATTTAACAAATGTGTCGGTGTATCATTATGTCGGGACTATCGAAACGTCGAAATCGTGATGTGTCAAACTACTGGCACAAAATAAAACATTACAAAACAAGTTTCGTTGGTCCGACAATATTGTCGGATTGTCGAAACGTCGGAATCGTGATTTGTCGAACTATCGAAAGGTCGGAATCGTGAAGTGTCGGACTATCGGACCCAAACCCCTTATGTCCAGCCCAATACACAGTTGGCCCATTCTGTTTCATGGCAGTGTCTTCTCTAACAGACGGACTGCCAGTTCTCTGAGGGCTGATACAGGGTTCCAAGAGGTTTCCATTAATCCTGGCCAAATATCCAAGACAACATTGACTTGGCATTCTTTACTGGGTGACATGCAAGCGATTTGACCATCATGGCAAACACGATGCTACTGCCTTCTTCCCCTTAAGTCCCCCATTGCGTCTCATTCCTTTCATTCCATGCTGTGACTGGTATGTTATTCACAGTTGTGCAGGCTCTGTGTGTGTGTGTGGGGGGGGGGGGGGGGGGGACAGGTGTGTACGCTCTGTGTGTAGGGGTGGGGATGGACAGGTGTGTACGCTCTGTGTGTAGGGGTGGGGATGGACAGGTGTGTACGCTCTGTGTGTAGGGGGTGGGATGGACAGGTGTGTACGCTCTGTGTGTAGGGGTGGGGATGGACAGGTGTGTACGCTCTGTGTGTAGGGGTGGGGATGGACAGATGTATACGCTCTGTGTGTAGGGGTGGGGATGGACAGGTGTGTGCGCTCTGTGTGTGGGGTAGGGGTGGGGATGGACAGGTGTGTACTCTCTGTGTGTAGGGGTGGGGATGGACAGGTGTGTACGCTCTGTGTGTAGGGTGGGGGATGGACAGGTGTGTACTCTCTGTGTGTAGGGGTGGGGATGGACAGGTGTGTACGCTCTGTGTGTAGGGGTGGGGATGGACAGGTGTGTACTCTCTGTGTGTAGGGGTGGGGATGGACAGGTGTGTACGCTCTGTGTGTAGGGGTGGGGATGGACAGGTGTGTACGCTCTGTGTGTGTAGGGGTGGGGATGGACAGGTGTGTACGCTCTGTGTGTAGGGGTGGGGATGGACAGGTGTGTACGCTCTGTGTGTAGGGGTGGGGATGGACAGGTGTGTACGCTGTGTGTAGGGGTGGGGATGGACAGGTGTGTACGCTCTGTGTGTAGGGGGTGGGGATGGACACAGGTGTGTACGCTGTGTGTGTGTAGGGGTGGGGATGGACAGGTGTGTACGCTCTGTGTGTAGGGGGTGGGGATGGACAGGTGTGTACGCTCTGTGTGTAGGGGGGTGGGGATGGACAGGTGTGTACGCTCTGTGTGGGGGGGGGTGGGGATGGACAGGTGTATACGCTCTTTGTAGGGGGTGGGGATGGACAGGTGTGTACGCTCTGTGTGTAGGGGTGGGGATGACACAGGTGTGTACGTTCTGTGTGTAGGGGTGGGGATGGACAGGTGTGTGTACTCTCTGTGTGTAGGGATGGGGATGGACAGGTGTGTACGCTCTGTGTGTAGGGGGGGGGATGGACAGGTGTGTACGCTGTGTGTGTAGGGGGTGGGGATGGACAGGTGTGTACGCTGTGTGTGTAGGGGTGGGGATGGACAGTGTGTACGCTCTGTGTGTAGGGGGTGGGGATGGACAGGTGTGTACGCTCTGTGTGTAGAGGTGGGGATGGACAGGTGTGTACGCTCTGTGTGTAGAGGTGGGGATGGACAGATGTGTACGCTCTGTGTGTAGAGGTGGGGATGGACAGGTGTGTACGCTCTGTGTGTGTAGAGGTGGGGATGGACAGATGTGTACGCTCTGTGTGTAGGGGTGGGGATGGACAGGTGTGTACGCTCTGTGTGTAGGGGGTGGGGATGGACAGGTGTGTACGCTCTGTGTGTAGGGGTGGGGATGGACAGATGTGTACGCTCTGTGTGTAGGGGGTGGGGATGGACAGGTGTGTACGCTCTGTGTGTAGGGGGTGGAGATTGACAGGTGTGTATGCTCTGTGTGTAGGGGTGGGGATGGACAGCTGTATACGCTGTGTGTAAGGGTGGGGATTGACAGGTGTAAGGGTGGGGGTGGAGATGACAGGTGTATACGCTGTGTGAAAGGGTGGGGGTAGGGTGGGAGATGGACATGGACACTGTGTACGCTGTGGGATCGAAAGGGTGGGGATTGGACAGGTGTGTACGCTCGGTGTGTACGGGTGGGGATGGACAGGTGTGTACGCTCGGTGTGTAAGGGTGGGGATCGACAGGTGTATACGCTCGGTGTGTAAGGGTGGGGATGGACAGCTGTATACTCTCGGTGTGTAAGGGGGGATGGACAGGTGTGTACCCTCGGTGTGTAAGGGTGGGGATGGACAGGTGTGTACGCTCGGTGTGTAGGGTGGGGATGGACAGCTGTATACTCTGTGTAAGGGTGGGGATGGACAGGTGTGTACCCTCGGTGTGTAAGGGTGGGGATTGACAGGTGTGTACGCTCTGTGTGTACGGGTGGGGATGGACAGCTGTATACTCTGTGTAAGGGTGGGGATGGACAGGTGTGTACCCTCGGTGTGTAAGGGTGGGAATGGACAGGTGTGTACGCTCGGTGTGTAAGGGTGGGGATGGACAGGTGTGTACGCTCGGTGTAGGGTACACTATGTGTGTAAGGGTGGGGATTGACATGTGTGTAGGCTCTATGTGTATAGGGGTGGAGATGGACAGGTGTGTACACTCTGTGTGTGTGAGGATAGAGCGGGAATAGAACAGGTGTATACACTATGTGTGTAGGATGGTGAAGGATGGACAGGTTTGTATACATCTGTGTGTGAGGATAGGGGAGGGGATGGACAGGTGTGTACGCTCTG
>JADBJO010004720.1:22500-42500 GCA_016801955.1 Conus betulinus
AGCTGTTTGGGCATGCCACTATTCTTGAAGCTTGAAAGCAAGTTTAAAGAATATTAATGAAATAAATATGTATGTTTTTTCGTGGCTTTATTTCAGTTCAGTTATTACATTATCTAGTTTGTCACTTGACATTCTGTTGCTACTTCAACTGTCCCAATGCATAAATATATTATCGTTTCTCAAAACATTGAGTGTAATATATACATCTGAACATCTTTGCAGCTTGTGACTATTCAGATGAAAATTCAACGTCGTACCCTTTTGCTTTTATAATGTTTGACATCTGTGGAAACCATACAGACGTTTGATGACCTCTGGAAAGCATCTCCAGCAGATTCTACAGCTGATTGTTTCAGAGCACCGTGTCTTCCCTCTATGGCATGTGGAGAGGGAGGAGTGTGTGGGTGTGGGTGGGGGGGGGGGGGGGGGGCTGTCACTGTTCTCATTGTGTGCACCCAACTCTGCTCTCTTATCACTGAGTCGTAGGAGGCTTCCATGTACCATCACCAAATGTCCCTGGCAGCAAGCTTAAACGCTTGTAGTCATATGAGATGCCGGCAAATGGAGAAATTGTAACTACTGCCTCCCCCCCCCCCTTCCCCCCCCCTTCCCCCCCCCCCCCTCCCCCCCCCCCCCCCCCCCCCCCCCCCCCCCCCCCCCCCCCCCCCCCCCCCCCCTCCTCCTCGTCTGTCCCATTCCCCAGCCTAATCCTTTCTTTTACTACTTCATGAATCACTAAATGTTTCCAATGTTGTTTTTTTTGTTTTGTTTGCTTTTCTTTGTTTTGTTGTTTGTTGTTGTTGTTGTTGTTTGTTTGTTTGTTTGTTTTGTATTGGTGACTTCCCGTTTTGTCTGCCATTCTACGATTTCAACAATAGGAATTTATTTTGAACAAGAACTGAAAAAGATGAAGGGAACATAAAATACGTCAGAAAAACAGCAAACAGAACATTTGGGGCTGGGAGGAAGAGGGAGGAGAAGAGGAGGGGTGTAATGAAATTGGCATGAAGCACTAAACAAAGGAAGAAAGGTAGTCTGTATCACCTGCATCTAATGAAGCCTACCCATTCATCCGACCACTGTTTTAAATCTTCAGAATTGTGAATCCCCTTAATTTCACGGCCTACATTTCTCTTTACAAATCAATAAATAAATCAGGACACACATAAAATCTGTGATCCTACGCTTCCCTTCCCAGTACTTTTCTGTTTCACGTTTCTTCGTTTATCACAAGTGTCCACCCCCAAATGTCCTGCACTTGCATTATTTATCCAGTCTCTCCTGTCCTTACTTCTCTTCCAAGCACGCTTCGTAGCCGTTCACATACTCGTAAGGGAAATACACACGTCGCCATAGAAGAAAAAAAAAAAAACAAAAAAAAAAAAAAAAAAAAAACGGAACGGCATTTGAACGAGATTAACGTCTGCAATGTAAGCCGTTACTTTTTCCTTTACTTCTCATGCATATACCAAAGAAGAAATATCAAGAGACAAACAGCATCAAAACGAGCGCAACGTTCGTACGTAAGCCGTTTAGTTACTGTTCTTCTCTTCTCCTGTCGCTGCTCGTTTTCGGAATCCGTATAACAGTTGATTAAGACTGTCGGTTCGTTTTCCTTTCATTCATTCCGCTTCCCCCCTAATACTGAAAGAGTTTCCTCAGATTTGAGTTAGCGATGTAAAAGTCAAAATGTATCAGTCTTCCTAATGGAGCCTAGTAACAATTCCATCACCGTTTTTTAACGCCACTCTCAACTGACACGGGAATGGTTTGCTCAGGGGTGGCCTTGCGACGTAAAAGTTAAACATTAAATGTGATCATCCTCCAAGCTGCGTCACTGAGTTTGTCTCCGTGTATTTTTCTCCGGAATTCTGTGCGCAAACGTCTCTCTCTCTCTCTCTCTCTCTCTCTCTCTCTCTCTCTCTCTCTCATTGTCAAAAGATTTAAAACCGTTTGAGTTAATACATATATTGTTTCCTATGCAAAAAGTCACCTGAAACAGTGGAACCTACTGTCAACAACAAAGGAACAAGCTTGCTTTTTGTACTATTAACCTCTGCTCGCCTTTCTGGAGGTGTTTCCTTCATCAGTTCACATTTTTCGAAGCCAGCAGGGAACCTCACAGCGCCTGAAAGTTGCCACTGCCCTGCCTGTGTTTTCTTGGCGATGTGAAAAGCGGTGGAAGCGTCCTTGTCTGATGATCAACGGGCCAATGTGGAGACCTGTGGAGGGAGTGGCAGTGTCTCAGTCACGCCTCTTCCCTCGGGGGCTGCAAAGAAGTCGCAGCAATCAGAGTTCTTTTCAGCTTCACGGCAGGCACCTGCCAGAATTCTCTTCTTCTATCCCTGTCTGTCCCTCCTTCCTGTATAAATTGGAGATGCGTGTAGCTGACGTGTGTTCAGACATCCCCTACGCTGTGCTACTTCTTACTGCGTTCATCGTTCACCTATAACCACACACGTGCTACTCCTGGTGTATTTACTGCACGGATTGACTATGCTTACAAACTAAACGGCCGCTGAATCCCTAAGGATTCTGCTGTACGGAGAGAGCTTGTTTCTGGCACCAAACAGTCCCAAGACCCCACACTGCGCTTCAAGGATGTCTGCGAGCAAGACCTGATGGCGTCGACACCCACCTGACAGGCTGGGAGAGCTGGTGGTCTGAGCTCCACGAGAGACGACAGGCCATCAGGGCTGGAGTGCGGAGGATCGGGTGGAGGAGGAACCAGCAGTGACAGCACAGACCAGAGCGCGGGACAGCAGCCAGGGGCACAAAGTCAGCATCGTTGCAGCCAGGTCTGCCGTGCGCTGCATGGCCACATTAGGCGTCTTCACTGGACAGCCAGCAGACTATGGTGCAACTTGTGTGTCTTTCTGGGACAAAAAAGATTCCTGCAGAACAGTTTCTAAACTTTGATTGTATGTGGGCTTCATCGGGCACTTTTTTTCACTTTCGCTTTACTGTTTATCTTTTCCAGACAGCGCCACTTTATCTTGGTACAACATGAATTGTTCTGACACCATTATTTGTTTTCCTGTTTACAACATACAGTCTCCAGACAACACTGTTTGTTTTCCTGTTTACAACATAAATTCTCCAGACACCATTGTTTGTTTCCTGTTTACAACATAAATTCTCCAGACACCATTGTTTGTTTTCCTGTTTACAACATAAATTCTCCAGACACCATTGTTTGTTTTCATATCTACAACTTGAATTGTTCAGACAACAGAGTGACAGTGATTTCGGGATGGACAAAAATCACTCTGGTTGGTGAATAGTACGTACAGAATGCGAAAATCAAAGTGTCGTTCTTGAATTATTCTAACATACTCTCCTCTGCTCCATCCCACAGTAACACCCCACTCGTCCACCGCCCCTACCCCTCCACACTCTCTGTGTGGAAAAGCGGTAAGAATCAGACGCAATGGGAACAAAATAATATTGGTGATGAAGGAAATATAAAGATCACAGAATAGAGATGCAGTGCTTTAATGTCAGGTGACAGGCGCAGAATGTGTTGCTGTAGTGAACCCTGGTAAGTAGACAGTCTGGTAACTGGGTGTTCTTTTTCATGGTGAGAATGTCAGCTAATTAGATCTTGGACGACACAGAGAGAGAGAGAGAGAGAGAGAGAGAGAGAGAGAGAGAGAGGATAAAGAAAAGAAAGAAAAAGGCAGGTAGACATACCTAGATAAAGAACGTGAGAGAGAAGGGGGGAAACAGAGAGAGGGTGGATAAAGAAAGAAAGAAAAAAGAAAGTAGGCATACATAGGTAAAGGGAGCGAGAGAGAAGGGAACAAAAAAGAGAGAGAGAGAGAGAGAGAGAGAGAGAGAGAGAGAAGAGTTAAAACGACAGAAATAAACAGCAGACAGACAGGACAGATACACAGACAGAGATTGACGGAGATAGAAACAGTGGGACAGACAAACAGAGACACAGAGAGACAGAGGCACAGACAGAGACAGACAGACTGACTGACAGACAGACAGAGATGGGGCAGTGATAATCGGACAGCGGTTTGAAAGACAGAAACATTCTGAGAGACAGAGGGGAGGGGGAGGGACAGGAAGAAGGGTAGGGTGATGTGGGGGGGGGGGCAAAGTGACAAATCGATTCCACTGGCGGACTGGAAAAAAGGGGGGAAAAACTGTCCAGACATAAAAACTGGCCAGAAAAAAAAGGGGGGGGGGGGGGGGGGGGGGGGGGGGGAGAAAAACTGGCCTGAGAAAAAACATCATTAGGCGCCCGGCGAGACAGACCGTAGGGGGAAAAAGGTCTGGGCCTCTTCCATAGCAACCTGAAGCCACAAATTGTTCTGCTGATTTCAGTCTGAATATCTTGACAGTGAGTTAGACTGAGATATATGGCGTTGAGTCAACAATTGCCACACCACATCAACTGACTTTAGTGTCATTAGATGCAGAGAGGAGATCTCTCTCTCTCTCTCTCTCTCTCTCTCTCTCTCTCTCTCTCTCTCTCTCTCTCTCTCTGAATTTTTTTTTTCAATTTGCTTATTTCATTGATGGTGTCTACACTTGTTTCTTGGTGATGGTTTTGTTGTTTGTTTGTTTGTTTGGCTTGAAGGTGTTTGTGTGATCATGTCTTGATGCATACATTATATCATTTAGTATTAGTTTTCGTAGAATAGTAATGGCAAGAATGAAAAATGGCTAACTAAGCCAATGCTTTTACCGTATAAAAGAAAGTTTCATCGTCATTGTTATTGTCATTCTCTCTCTCTCTCTCTCTCTCTCTCTCTCTCTCTCTCTCTCTCTCTCTCTCTCTCTCTCTGGACTTATGGGAATGAAAGAGTCATTGTAGTTAATGCGGACAAATGTCTGGGGAATATACTTCACAACAAAACTTAGTTTTCCATGCCAAAATATCGTCAGCAGAGCAAAGAAAGCAACCCTATTTATCCTTTACATTTTGTATAAAATGGATTGTAACTCTTTAGTGTCTTTACTAAGTTGTTTGACTCACAAGTTCAGCCAAGTTTGTAGTATGGAGCTGAAATCTGAGTGTTCGAAAGAAAAATGTAAATATAAAACGCTTCTTAAATGTTGATATTAGAACTCTGAAAGATTTGATTGAAGGAGGACTCGGAGACGTCCCTTGAGGAATGAAGGAATCCCGCTGAGATGTCTGCCTGCAAACAACGACTATTTTTGGAAAGACTAACAAAAATACAAACTCTGGTCTGGAGACTTAATCCATCTACGATTAGTTTTCCTGCAGACTCCAAGGGCATGAAGCAATCCCAATACATTAAACTCATTACCTGGCAACGAACAGAGAGCCACTGGATTTACCCAGCTCTTCACAGACTGTGGTCCAGAAACAGCTTGTTCTGAGGGGGGGGGGGGGGGGGGGCTGTTATGTTTAATGCATATCTTTACACAGTTCATTTACCACACGAAATGCCTTGCATAGAGTCTGCTTTCTAATGCACCTCCTTTTTCGTTCGCAATCAACTTTTTCCTCAATACAAGTTAAGATATCCACTGACAGAGTGAAGTTCAGGAGCTGAGTCAAAGACTGGATTGTTTAAGCTTTGTTCCAGTGAAGTTCACGAGCTGAGTCAAAGACTGGGTTGTTTGAACTTTGTTCCTGTGAAGTTCACGCGCTGCACAAAGTTTGACGCAGCACGTGATCCGTGCAGAAACAGGGAACACGTGTGACAGGCCTCGGGCCATAGTACGTTAACTCCACCTTCCACCTGTCATGGTAGATGCATCTCATTGACCGTTACTGTGGTTAGTATTAATGGCATTCCATGATGAAATGCCTGAAAAACAGTTATGAAGTGTACTGTACAAATCCAGAAGTATTAGGTCACAAAGGAAACACAGCTGTCTGGTGAACACGGTGAAGGAAAGAGACCCGTGGAAGGCGGCAGTGGCAAAGTAGCCAAAGTCATGGGCTCCGACAGGGCAGCCTTGGGTTGGTTCTTGTGGTTATGTACGATGCTTCCGGCTCTGGTCGTCACTCACTTACAGCTGAGTGTTTGACTCAAAAGGGAAGGCCCCACGCACCAGTCTTGTCTGTTCCACGCATGGCGGTTTGAACGACTTCACTTTCTTGGTCAACACTCTTGGAGTCTGTACCATGTGAGAAGGGTTGATGACGGGATATGCTGCGCAAGAAAGATGTCGTTCCACACAGGGAAATGGCGTGATCTCCATGTCACCAGGAAGATTGTGCTGTCATCTTCATGGCCAAAACGGAATACGGTGAACGACACTAGATACCCGCGTTTTTTTACCCTCTCCCAAACATTTCAGCGGGGAAGCCTCATATCATTCATCACTATCAAAGCCAACAAAACCTTTGTCTTTCTGTAACGTCCTGCTGAGATTAACACTGCAGCATGCCTCGCCTGTTTGCCCTCCTTTCATCGTCAAAGACATTGGTAGGATGGGGAAACGTGCAACGCCGTGTCGCCAGCTGGGTGGCGAATCATCACAGCCTAACATCCAGTAATAGGGGAAATGTTGCCCACATGAGTTGTACCTGTCTGAAAGATCAGACGCCCTTCATAAGCTGGTAGCCTTCTGCGAATCCCGGGATGCACGTGTGGATCGGTGGTGTTGCGTTTCAAAAGCGATTCCCACTCAGTTGATTCCAGGGCGAAGATTTTATGAATAGCAGTGGTGAGTCTTACTGGTAACGTCCTGCTCAAGCCAAATCCGTAAAGGCATCACTGAACAACCCTATGACTCAGCAGCAATACAGTCTTTTTTTTATCCTTTTTTTTAGGCATCTGTTGTCGGATCAATGGAGCACCTAAGGCGGTGACTTTTTTTTTCCCCTAAGGCCGAAATCCACCTCTTCATTTTTTTGGTGCTTCACACTGTCCTCTTCATCTGCCAAAAAAAACAAAAAGCGGAAAAAAAAACTATCTTTATTCCCCCTCTTTTTTTTTCCTTCTACAATCAATCCCTTACACACCATGCATTGTCTGTATGTTTTCTCATAAATGGGACACATTTCGCTGCTTTTAGTGTTTTGGCGCTTGATACAAAGTGTCTGGGTTTGTTAGTGTTCTAATGTGTGGGTGTACTGGCACTCTCACTCGAATATAATGTGCTGCTTATATAAATAGAACAACATAAATGAAACAAAAAAAAAACTTCATTTTCTTTTCTCACAGTTTTTTCAGGAGAGAGAGAGAGAGAGAGAGAGAGAGAGAGAGAGGGAGAGGGGGGGGGAGAGAGACAGAGACAGAGGACAGACAGACAGGCAGACAGAGGTGGGCATCGTAGACATGTATGTAAAAAGTGTTAAAACCCGGCTCACCACTTAGCTTTTTCTCCGATAAGGGCATCCTGCCCCCTTTTTTTTTCCTTCTCCTTTCCTTTTTTTCCTCCTTTCCTTCTTCTTCTTTTGTCAGCACTTTCCTACCATCCAGATCCGTGTCTTACATTTACTGATGTACATTTGTATGCAAAAAAAAAAAAAAGAAAAAGAAAATTAAGTTACGACACCCTTCGCAGTCAAACCTGAGCTTCCAAACATTCCCGGTAATCATCCTTGACGAAAAACGACGAAAACTAATGCAAGGACGACACTAGGAAAGAAGATATAAGCATACAGGAGACACAGACGATGATCACTCATAATCTCGGAAATTGGACAATTCCCCAAAGATGATACCCTCATAGAGAAAAGGAAGTCTACAAGGGAGACATGAGGAAAGCCAAGAAGCGAGATGATAAGTATAAATGTGTGTGTGTGTGTGTGTGTGTGTGTGTGTGTGTGTGTGTGTGTGTGTGTGTGGTGTGTGTGTGTGTATGCGCCGCGCACATGTCGGAGTGGATGTGAGTGTGCTCTTTGTGAATGAAACTGATATTGTTTTTCTGCAATTACAGTTTAACCAATGATTAACAACACCGTGCCAGAAAGATGACTTGTGCATTATGCGATGGACCCAGTAATATATTTCCTTCTTAATTGTATGTTTTATTCAAAGATTATTTGCATTGTGGATAATTTTTTGGGGTTTTCGAGCAATACTAATTGACATTTTAGCAATTAATATAATGTGATTTATTTTTGAACGGGTATATCTACTCATCTGGTCTGACTGAACACCAAACAGAACGTCATCAAAGAGAGAGTTTTATCAACATGCCAACTTCATATGAGATAAGCGTTTCCACACTCTTCCAAAGCTTATTTATAGGAGACAATAGAAAAAGAAGTGTTCAATAAAATCAATTTCGTTCGGACACTTGTTGCATTTACTTGTTTCTGTTACAGCAGCAATGCAGTCGGTACTGTGCTTGGCGGCGGCGGGGGGGGGTGGGGGATGGGGGAGATGGGCGCCATGACATGACACTGGTCGTCAAAATAATATCCTGCGGATTGCTGACGCAGGGGCTGGGGTTGGTCGAGCGTGGAGATGGTTGTGAATCAGGCAGTGAGGGTGAGAGGTATGGGAATCATGTCGATGATAGAAGGAAGGGAGGGACGGCGTGGACGTGGAAGCAAAACAGTTTAAAAAACATTAAAACATTTTCTTGTGGAAATAAAACTTTCATCCACCATCTCGACACTCCACTTCCATTCATGGAAGGGCCGCACTCGTCTCTCTTAGGAACCTTTCGTCAAGGTTTGTCGCAGGAAACACTGTCTCGCCCACAACCCCAACCCCAACCTCCCTCCGTCGCCCCCCCCCCCCCCCCCCCTCCCCCGTCCATCGCTCTTCTACTCCCTTGCCTTCCTACCCATTCACTCTTCCAATAAAACACGTCCTGATTCCAGATCAGCAGTCTGGCGATGTGGAGACTTTGTCGAGTTGTTAGCCCTACTTCCCGCGCTTTGTTCCATCTCTTGCCTTCACGACTACAAGAAAAAACGTAGTGGCTCTCCCATCGGATTACGTTTAAGCTGGAGATGAAACGGTTGTTGGAAGCAAAGCTCTCCTTTTCCTTTCCTTCCCTCACGGGCTAATGGACAGACGAGTGTGTGGTTAACGGGGAAGATGTCGCGTTCTGTTGTTGTGCATATAAAGATAGAACAGTGTGTGGGTTAACAGGGAAGATGTCGTGTTCTGTTGTTGTGCATATAAAGATAGAATAGTGTGTGGTTAACAGGGAAGATGTCGTGTTCTGTTGTTGTGCATATAAAGATAGAATAGTGTGTGGGTTAACAGGGAAGATGTCGTGTTCTGTTGTTGTGCATACAAAGATAGAATAGTAACGGGTGGCAGCTGAATTCGGAACGTCTGCTGTCTTTCATTGCGGGTGCCCATTGACGACTATCTTTCACTGGACAGAGAAAAAGAGAAGATCACTGGGTCGGTGTTACAAGGGTTGAAAACAACAAGGTTGGCTGTCACAGTCAATATGTGCATATATATCCCCTCTCTCTCTCTCTCTCTCACACACACACAGACACACACGCGCGCGCGCGCGCGCGCGCGCGCGTGCGCGCTTAAATTAAACAAACATGTATACACACACTGTCGTACGCAAAAAAAATATCACTCGCGCTTGCATACAGCGCGCACACACACACACACACACACACACACACACATACACACACACACAGACGCACGCACACACATGCGCACACACACACACACACACACACACACACACACACACACACAATACATACATTCACGCGCGCGCGCGTGCGCGCTGGGCATAGAGAAAAGAAGCACAGAGAGAGAGAGAGAGAGAGAGAGAGAGAGAGAGAGAGAGAGAGAGAGAGAGAGAGAGGCAGCTAACAAATAGACCAGACAGACAAATCGGCTGTGTTAGCAAATAAGGCAGAAGGCTGGAAAGTAATTGCCCTCCGCCCGTCTTCCCCCTCAAAGTGCAGGGAATGAGGCTGCGTGAAAAACAGTAACATGGCTGCCTTCCCATTGCCCCGACCCCTGCTGATCATGACAGGGTGGTTTGCGTTGTTTGCTTGTTTTTATTTGCGTGTGTGTTTGTTTGAATGTTTGTTTGTTTGCGTGTTTGTTTGTAAGTTTGTATGCACGTTTGCTTGCTTGCTTGCTCGTTTTGTTTGGTTGGTTGGTTGGTTTGGTTGTTTTCATTCTGTCTTAAACAAGAAGGTACTTGGGAGAACACGGACATACGTCACTAGACCAAATCCTAGTTCTGCTTGTACCCCATAACCTCCGAACCATTCCTGGATCCGCCCTCTGCCGGCAGCCCCGAGTGACCTTCAGTGCCTGGGCCTCCCCCACCTCTCCACCACGCGTCCTTCACCTTGCTTTCCTAGTTCCCCCGTCACCCGTGCTGACAGACAGACAAACAAACAAACACACATACATGGGGGAAGGGAGGGGGGATGAAACATATTTTTGCCGGAGGTGATGAAATAAAACGCTCTTGGCATACATAGAAATGAGATAAACAATCTAAAGGTGACGAAATAAGGTTGCATTTAAATCAGACCTTACTGGTAGGTCATTCGTTTAAGTATATTTTGCCTGCGTCCATACGTCTTTCTGTCTTGTTTCTTTCAAAATAATGAGCATGGCCATCGTTTGATTAATAAAAAAAGAACATTATGGTTTGCTATAAAGATGTGACATGTTTTGTTGTTTGTTTTTTGCCTCTTTGTTTGATTTCGCTTTACCACACTCGTGAAATCTGGGAACGCGTTCCCAGATATCACGGTAAATCTGGGAACGCGTGCGAAAAAAATAAAATGACAAGAAGGCCAAAGATCTCAATTGCCCCTAAATAAATTGTTTCCTACCTTATCTCGAAAATCCTTCTTTTTTTTTTCGTCTTCTTTCTGCCCTTCTGAGCTCTGAAAGACCACGTTCCGAGACATCACGGGCCTTCCCAGATATCACAGTACATTTTTGGGCACGCGTTCCCAAAAAAAAAACTCTGTGATATCTGGGAAGTCCCAGATTTCACGCGACACCGGGGCGTCATGCTTGACCTACGGACAACACACAGACAAGCTTCTAGCTGCATGTTGTAGAATGCTTACATTTCCTTCTGCCCACCTCTGGTCATGTGGGAAACAACTTGCTTTACCAAAATATCGTCACTGGAACATTTTATAATGCCACATAGCCGGTATTGCATAGAGTTTTGTTGTTGTTGTTGTGTTGTTGTTCTTGTTGTTGCTGTTGTTGTTGGTTGGTTGGTTTGTTTTTTTCGTTTTTGTTTTGTTTCTGTGTTTTTTTTGGCACTCTTCCGTTTTGTCTTTCCAGTCTTTGCATGAAACGTTTGAATTCGTCAGTTTTTTTCCTCTCGTTATTTGCTTAACGTGTATTTGAAGTCAATATTTGCTTAACGTGTAAATGAAGTCATTATTTGCTTAACGTGTATGTGAAATCTTTACTTGCTTAACGTGTAAGTAAAGTCAATATTTGCTTAACGTATAAGTGAAGTCATTATTTGCTTAACGTGTAGGTGAAGTCATTATTTGCTTAACGTGTAAGTGAAGTCATTATTTGCTGAACATGTAAGTGAAGTCATTATTTGCTTAACATGTAAGTGAAGTCATTATTTGCTTAACACGTAAGTGAAGTCATTATTTGCTTAACGTATATGTTAAGTCAATCAGTCCAACTTGTACGTCTGCAAAACACACACACACACACACACACACACACACACACACACACATCATAACAAAGTTTATTCTGCCTGTAGAAAATGAGGACAATAAAAACAAGAATAGTTTTGACCAAAACTGGTTTTGGTGATTAAGTCATGTAGGTACAGCTGTAAGAACGAACAGTTTATGTTTTGTTTGTGGCAAGTGGGAGTGAGCGCTATGTGTGTTTTTGCCTTTAAAATAGAAAAGATTTACACATGTTTGTGATTCCTGTTCAACATAATAACGTCAAGTATAAAGTTCAGTAAAATTAAAAGTTGTTGTAATTGTTATTGTTATTGTTATTGTTGATGTTGACGTTGTTGTTGTTGTTGGTGGTGGTGGTGGTGGTGGTGGTGGTGGTGGTGGTGGTGTGTGTGTGTGTGTGTGTGTGTGTGTGTGTGTGCGCTGATTGTTGGCAGTTTTTAGAAAGGGTGGGGGTTAGTTGCCGCCAAGTACATTGACAAACAAAGCACAGGACAAGACACCAGTTTGTCTTGTAAATGTGCAACCGTTAGCAGAAAAGATTCCGGATTTGGCACACGAGCGACAGAGCTGAGCGAATCTGCTGAGCAGTTCAGTGCCGCGCACCCCATGGCTCTTCACCGTGTGAAGGGAGAGAAGAAAAAAGAAAAGGAAATGCCGAACAACAACAACAACAACAACAACACACACACACACACACACACACACACACACACACACACACACACACACTTACTCCTCCTCCTCCTCCTGCTCACTGTATAATTTACATTCTCTACCAATGATCACTGTGGCCCTCGTCCTGTTCGCTCCGTGCCTTCCTATCTCCCCGACAACAACATACATCGTCTGTCTCCAGGGGAGTCAGGAACTGGGAAAAGCAGAATACAGGGAGGGGAGTGGGGGGGGTGGTTGAGAATGGAGAGGGGTGGGGTGGGATGGGGCGGGGTGGAGGTAAATGTCCAGTCTCTGGCGTGGACTACGGCTGAAAAGAAATCTAATTATCGTGACATTTCACACCCTGGGGACGGGATCAGCGGGGCAGAAATGGCGGTTGATCCTCTGCAAAGCCTTTCAGTCCCTCGCTCTGACCATTTGCTCCGCTGCCTGTGCCACCACAACACTACGCGGAGTTCCAAGAGAAGTATACTAGTCCAGAAAACGTAAGGACCACTTGTGTAGTTGCCTCTATACGTTTTACAAAAAGTGCATGGCTGTTAGCGTGACCCCTTTGACCAGCGCATGCCGTGACCACCAGAGCCAGTCTCGGCCAATGGCAGGGTTGGGGTGATGTTATAAAGAGCATCTTCATCTGATCAGCTCTATGGAGAAGTTACGGTGAATCCCATCAGAAGTCATGTGGGTTTTTCTGCCCCGACCGGCTCCAATGGATGCGTTTCTGAGAGTGTTGCTCAAATTTCCTGACCAACACTGCAGGTGTCTGTATCTCTCGGCCTGGCCTGGTTGACGCCGGGATATATTATGAAAGGAAGCGTAGAGTACAGCCCTGTCATGTAGTCTCAGACCGAAATGGAAATCCGTAGCATCATCATCATAATCATCCTCATTCTCATCGATCAGCATAAAAAAAAAAAGTCTCAAGTTCTGTGGCCCTTCATGCCCTGCTCTCATGGTGACCTCAGTTTCGATGTCCTCTCCACGTCTGTGGCCTTGGTTTGGTTCCGTCGGGGTCACCGGTATCGGCGGTCCATGGGGGCTGTCGTTGGACGGACGTGGTGGCGCCCTCCGGAGGGAGAGAGCTCACTCACGCCGGCTCCGCGACTAAGCAATTATTGTCGTCAGTAGGGGGCTTAGTAGGTGGTGGTGTCCTGCGTATGTTAGATCGAACAGGCGCCACTGAACACCACTGAAGTGACTCGGCAGCAGTGCAGTGTCCTCCTCCGGTGGGTTGCCTCTTGACGACTTGACATTGACTGCTCCCTGTGGATTGCCGGTGCCGGGGCTGCGCGGGGGGGCCGACCGGGCCGTGGCTGTGGACGGGGTGGCGGTCTCACTGGGGTCGTCATACCTTAGTGGATATGATTATTATCAAGAAGCATAGCACGCTTTGTTACCTCTGGTCCAATGACGTCATCTTCATCTCTCTCTTTCTCTCTGTCTCTGTGTCTGTCTGTCTGTCTGTCTCTCTCTCTCTCTCTCTCTCTCTCTCTCTCTCTCTCTCTCTCTCTCTCTCCGCACCCCCCGTCCGTGCTTGACTCTACCTGTCAGTCCTCTATCTCCCCTCCCTCCCTCTTTGTCTGTCTGTCTCTCTGTCTCTCTCTCTCTCTCTCTCTCAATGCATGCTGGGAACGAAGCACGGCGGCGGCCATGTTTCGAAAGCTAGAACAAACAGAAATCAAATTAAGTTAACATGTGCGACTGTGAAGAAAACTCAACCGTTGTCAGTCATTTAATTAACCACACAAAACCACCAACATCAAGTGTGAAGTGTGTGTTGGTGTTTGTGAGGTTCGTAGCAGTGCCAGCGAAAACAGCGGCCCTGCAGTCAAGGGCTGTGTTGACTGTGCCGGTAAAAGCACAGGTGATTGACCCTATTCGTGTGTTTATTAAAGCAGGACTGATGGGTGGTGATGTCGAGGAAAACCCAAGGCCGGTTAAGAAAAGTAATACAGCGACTGAAGATGAACACTCCGCTGCCATCCGTCGTTTGAAGATGGACATCTGGAATGGAAAATGTGATGGAAAAAAGATGTTTGATGACCAAAAATAAGCTCCCTGAAAAAAAAAAAAAAATTTTTAAGTTAAATATCTTCCGAAATAACTAAAGTTGAGAATCGGGAGAAGCTTTTGACAGAAAGGACTAAACGTTTAGAGGGTACAGCAGGAAATCTTGAAATGTACAGTAGCGCACAAGCAGCAGAAGCCACTGATTCCCTCGAAAATCGTATGAAGATGTAAAGAACAAAATGGACATAGATTCGACAAGCTGGAACAGTGTTCCAGAAGAGACAACTTGAAACATTTTCCACATCAGGTTCTCAATCTGAGGACTACGATTCCTGTGCAGAAACAGACACACTTGCCTATTGAAGAAATGTGTACTGGATAAGCAGTAGTCGAGGTCATATTTGTGTGCGGGCCCACAGATTGAGTAGAAACTGCCTCCATAACAGGACGAACAGTGATGGTCGCAGCCATGACAGATCCAGACTCACGACTGTCAAAATGGCACACCGTGCGAACAAAATGTACGTTTTGACCATGGGGAAGCGAGGGCTGGAGTAGGAGGGGTTGCTGTATCAGGAGATCTGACTCCAGACAACAAAGTGTGGCCCCTCAGTATCGTAACCAGGGTTTCTGGGCCCAGTACAAAGGAAACAAACTGACCGTTGGAAAACGATTTCTGAGCGACCCCCTTGCCTGGACAAATTGGAAACTGTGTGAACGGGAGAGAGCCAACAGTTTGGCAGGGTCATAGGAAAGTGTGAATTCAAGAAGGGACAACAGGTGTGTCCGACAGCTGAATCTACATGACCACAACTGAGCTATAGAGATGCTGTGGTGCGCAGAAGGTGTGTGTGTGTGTGGGGGGGGGGGGGGGGGGGGGGGCGGACAGTGTGCAGAGGAACAGGGGAGAGTTGGGTTTTGACAAATGATCAGCCACCACCACCACCACCACCCACCACCCACAACCCCCCCCCACCCCACCCCCCCCACCCCACCCCCGAAAAAGCTCCCGGCTCAGGCAGCTGGTCATGGACTCTGTCGCAAGCTGTCAGAGTGTTGCTGGTGGACCAGCACAGAGCCAGGAGTGTGGCCAAGGTCTGCATGAAGACAAACTGTGAGAGGTGCTGGTGGACCAGCACAGAGCCAGGAGTATGGCCAAGGTCTGCATGAAGACAAACTGTGAGAGGTGCTGGTGGACCAGCACAGAGCCAGGAGGAGTGTGGCCAAGGTCTGCATGAAGACAAACTGTGAGAGGGTGCTGGTGGACCAGCACAGAGCCAGGAGTGTGGCCAAGGTCTGCATGAAGACAAACTGTGAGAGGTGCTGGTGGACCAGCACAGAGCCAGGAGTGTGGCCAAGGTCTGCATGAAGACAAACTGTGAGAGGTGCTGGTGGACCAGCACAGAGCCAGGTGTGTGGCCAAGGTCTGCATGAAGACAAACTGTGAGAGGTGCTGGTGGACCAGCACAGAGCCAGGAGTGTGGCCAAGGTCTGCATGAAGACAAACTGTGCACATGGAGCTGTGAAGGGTGAATGCAGAAACTGGGACTGGGTGAGGTAAGGAAACGTTTTGCCAGAGTTTATGTTTTCTTTATCAGAAACCTTTGTTACTGTGATGGCTTTATTATGGAAATAACTACACACCTAGTGTCACTCTTTCCTTTGAAAACATAAATGTGGGAAAATTTCATGACAATCTTGCTTAAAGAAAAAGTGTTTTGTCGATAAAGAAAGTAACAACTTTGATAATGAGCTGTATAAAACTCTGTAAACTGTTTGACTGCGTCACACTGAATTATATGAAGATGGCTTTGATCAATCATTAACATTTATTTCCAAGACGGGTAGTAGCACTACTGATGATACCTTTCTCGCGTCATGTAATATTGTGTTCATATAAGATGACAGTAATGCTTATGTTTTACCTTTAGTTGATCCCCCACCTCCACCCCCTTCCTTCCCTGTCACTGGAGAGTAATAGACACAAAAGCAGCGCAAGCAGGCAGAGAACAATTGCGGAAAAAAAAACGGTTTATTTCATGCCGCGCTGCTTCAATAAAATGATATGGGGAAATGGAAAGACAGGTACATATCTAGATTGCCTGAATTCGGACATTATGCGGATATGCACAGATGAGCTGTTGCTCTTGCTGAAGAACATGAAAACATAGGGCCAGACCTGTTCACACGCTCTGTCCTGGCTAGTAGTCATTGTATGATAAAAGACTAACATTAATTACAGAGATGCAGCGTGGGTCAGTACTCACTGCAGAACAGCAGAGATAAAGGCGAAGGTCGATTAACAGGCATTTTACACACACAAAGGGTTGCCCTGACTGGTCAGCTTTTGTGGAGTCTTGAAGAGCTTAGAGGTCACCTTTGAGAAAGACGCAATCTTCCTTTAATCAGGGAACGGCCAGGCATCTTTCCGCCATCAGCAAAGATTCTTCTCCTCTTTGGAAAGAACCAAGCAGATTTCACGAACAAATAAAAGTGCGGTAAGTACACAGATAAGCGAAAACCAGTGGTTCGATCATTTCCGTGATGTATCCAGTTCAGACACGATGGCGCGTGACAACGCAGGTCCAGAATATGATAATGTCCCTTGTGCTGAATGGCTTGAACAAAAAAAAAAAGCAGGTGTCCGATGCAATCAGCAAAGTTGAGAAGACGAAGGGCACACACAGACGCATGTGCCATTCTATCGACCTAGAAGGCAGCTGGAGACGCTGCAGCTTATTTCATGACAAAACTGTAATCGACTGTCCCGTGAAAGGTGCGCATCCACAGGAGTGGACGAAGGAAATTGTTGCGCCGATTTTCAAAAAGGGAGGCAAACACTCGCCTGAGCAGTCAATGTATTAAACCACAGACTTTGTTGCATGGTTTGAATTTCTAAAAATCTTGACAGAGTCACAAGCCGGATTCAGGAAAAGGGTACTCAAAAACAGATCACGTATTCGTATTAGAAGCCAAGTGAAGTATCTTTCAGATCAAGGTGGTATGCGTGTTTTGTGGATCTGAAGAAGGCTTTTGACTTGGTACATCGAGATCCCTCCGACAGAAACCCTGAAAATAAAAGGAATTTCTGGCAAATTTATGAATGCCGTTATTGGTATCTGTACGTTTGTTAACATAAAACTATCTTTGAAGATGTTCTGAAGATTTAAACACACAGAGAGATAGACAGACAGACAGACAGAAATCGTCAACGTTTTGGTCGTAGACCGTCTTCGGGACTGATGGCCCCAAATGAAAGACAGATAGATACGTATAGATAACGACGTATAAAAGCATATGCGTAAACAGACGAATACGTGTTTTGTGTGTGTGTGTGTGTGTGTGTGTGTGTGTGTGTGTGTGTGTGTGTGTGTGTGTGTGTATGCGCGCGTGCGTGCGTGCATATGTGTGTGTGTGCGTGTGTGTGTGTGTGTGTGCATGTGTGTGTGTGTGTGTAATGCGGAGAAGGAAAAAGAGAGGCAGACGGCTGGGAAAGGCAAAAGAGAGAGAGAGAGAGAGAAAAAAAAGGGAGGGGGGGGGGGGGGGGGGGTGGTAGAAGAGGAGTCTTGTGCTTGGAAGGGGGCGCTTAAGTGTGTATATGAGGGGAAAAATACGGGAGGGAGGGGAGTGAGTCGGGGTGGGGGTTAGGGTGAGAACTATCTAAATAGGTTCATATGGATTGTCCACATGTATGTGTGTCTATGTGTATGCACTAAAACAGCCGTGCTCAACTTCTCAGTGTAAAGGATAACTTGTGCAGTTTATGCAGAGGTATTCAGGAGGGAAACTATTTCATTTGTCCTCGAGCTTTTGAAATGGAACCAAAAATAAACGTTTACAATAAAAGAATGCACAATATTTCGCTCAGCTAACGGCATGTGAAAACATGTGACATAAGAGCTTTGGAGTGCATCCTGTCTAGTTGTTTTTGAAATGCTACATGGTTCTACAAAAAATGCAGGAGAAACAGTGTGTCCCTTCCAGCTGAGCAGAAAGAAAGAACAGTGTGTCCTTCCAGCTGTGCAGAAAAAACAGTCTGTTCTTCCAGCTGTGCAGAAAAAAAAAAACATTGTGTCCTTCCAGCTGTGCAGAAAAAAAAAGTGTGTCCTTTTAGCTGAGCAGAAAAAAAAGCAGTGTGTCCTTCCAGGTGTGCAGAAAAAAAAACATTGTGTCCTTCCAGCTGTGCAGAAAAAAAACAGTCTGTCCTTCCAGCTGTGCAGAAAAAACAGTGTGTCCTTCCAGCTGTGCAGAAAAAAAACAGTGTGTCCTTCCAGCTGTGCAGAAAAAAAAATAGTCTGTTCTTCTAGCTGTGCAAAAAAAAAACAGTCTGTTCTTCTAGCTGTGCAGAAAAACAGTCTGTTCTTCTAGCTGTGCAGGAAAAACAATGTGTCCTTCTAGCTGTGCAGAAAAAAAAAAAGTGTGTCCTTCTAGCTGTGCAGGCAGGAAAAACAGTGTGTCCTTCAGCTGTGCAGGAAAAACAAAAACAGCGTGTCCTTCTAGCTGAGCATGAAAAACAGTGTGTCCTTCCAGCTGTGCAAAAAAACAGCCTGTCCTTCTAGCTGAGCATGAAAAAACAGTGTGTCCTTCCAGCTGTGCAGAAAAAAAAAACAGCGTGTCCTAGCTGAGCATGAGAAACAGTGTGTCCTTCCAGCTGAGGGACATGGTGC
This sequence comes from Conus betulinus, assembly GCA_016801955.1. Lineage (NCBI taxonomy): Eukaryota > Metazoa > Mollusca > Gastropoda > Neogastropoda > Conidae > Conus > Conus betulinus. The sequence goes on from JADBJO010004720.1 coordinate 41,431, forward strand.
ATGCCGTCAGCAGCTGACGTCATTGTGGGACCCGTTCACATTTCGGCTTTCTGTGTTTTGTATCTTTGCTTTTTGTGTAATATTTCGATGTTCTTTTCTTTCAAGGCACTGGTGGCGTATGGAATCAAACATTTTGGTTTCGTCTCTCTCTCTGTCTCTCTGTCTCTGTCTCTGTCTGTCTGTCTCTCTGTCTCTCTCTCTCTCTCTCTCTCTCTCTCTCTCTCTCTCTTTATTAACTACGGAGCAGCTCTCAACATGCCTGTCAACCTCTCATACCGTTTTTGTCCAATGATGCATCTCCCCGACCTTATTTGCCGAATTGCCATCAATAAACAGACGACGACAGTTTATAGACCGTAGTGCCACGTAACATGCTGTGGCCATTTCTGCGCCCATCTCTTAGCGGGATGAGGGGGGAGGGGGGGGGGGGGGGGTCTCAAATTATTCTCTCTGCCAAGAGCAGACATGTCCGGTCCTTGAAGTGGGCGGGTGGAGGGGAGGGGGGGGGGGACTGACGAAGGAATGGAGAGAGAGGAGTAGGCAGAAAGTTTTCCTCTTTCTGCTGCAAGCGGTGTGCTGTCATCTGAAAAGAAATCTGATTAGCGCGGCATCTCTGTTTTTCTGGAACCCTGAAGGCATTGGCCGGAGCCGCAAGGAGCAAATCTCGGGCACCTTCTACATCCTGACACTGCTCCGGTTTAGACGAACGATTTCTTCGTTTTTCATTTATTGTTTTATCAGCGAGAGGTTCAAATCCTGGTGCAGCGTCTGTGCCTGCAGTTCACTTACTACTACACCCAGTGCTGTCCGGTTGGTAGCGTTTGGAATTTAGGATTAGATTTGTGCGAATAAGTTTAATTTCAAAACAGTATCCTGCCTGCCTCCTTTAGGCCATTCGGCGTCTTGTCAAAGTAAGAATAATGACAGAATTTACAGCAGTTTGCAGGTAAATGCTCTCTCTCTCTCCCTCCTCTCTCTCTCTCTCTCTCCCTCTCTCTCCTCTCTGCCTGCCCTCTCTCTCTCCTCCCTCTCTCCCTCGCCCTCTCTCTCTCTCTTTCTCTCTCTCTCCT
>JADBJO010004720.1:52500-57500 GCA_016801955.1 Conus betulinus
ATGCGCTTTTCTTAAGTGGACCTATTAGCATAACAAACGTATCAAGCTACCTTGAACATAATGGGAAAGGTCTTCTCTTTTCAGAGAATGCTTTGGCCGCATTCTATCTTTAATACCAAACGCTGGTGAAATGTATGGTGCATTTGCCATAATTGTGTCCAAACGTCGTTGTATGCAGCCACTCTGAAAATTTGATCAGAAAAAAAAATGACTTTGAAAATAGTTCTCCCCTGCGATGACTGCATTCTGTTATACCTCAGAAACAAAAAGAAAGAAAGGAAAGAAGAAAGAAAGAAGCCTGTCACTGGAGCCACCGTTTGCAAGGATTGTGAAGGCTACGGGATGGGACTGAAGACAGTGGGAAAACGGGTGGGGGGGGGGGGGGGGGGGGGGGGGGGGGGGGGCAAGAGAGCAAAACTTTGAGAGTGGGCGGGGGTGTGCTGGTTGGGGGGGGGGGGGGGGAGTACAGAGGTGGGAATGGGTGGCAGAAGGCATGGTTTGTAAGGAGTGCAGTAACCATAATGCAGTGTTTGGCGTCATTGACTTGCCGACTGGAAAGTTGGAGGTTTTATTCCAGTGGGGAGACGTTCACGTTTAGGATTATTCCTCCCTAGTCACTTCCCACGCAGGGCTGAGTTTGGGTTCCAATGGAAAGACTGGAATCACAGTCGAGTTTCATCTCCGTGATAGATACGCCTCTGTGAGTGCTCCCTACATGTCCTGGCCAACACTGTAAGTATCTGTATTCTCAGGCTTGGTTAATACATGTGGTATGCTATGAAAAGAAGTGAAGAGTACAACGCTCCCTCATGAAACATTCAGAAAAAAAAAACGGCATGGAGTCATCTACGTCATCTTCATTCCTATTGATCAGCATTAAATAAGAATTAAAACTATTGCCGGTATACCTAGACACAAGGAAATCTGGATTTGATCCGAAGAACTAGACAGACAGACAGACAGACAGCTAGGCAGACAGACGGACAGACAGATAGACAGACAAGCTAACAGACAGATAGATAGACAGAGATGCAGGCAGACAAACAGAGAAACAGTGACAGAGATCGACAGAGAGACAAAGAGAGAGTGGATGGGATGAAAATGTTCATCACACACACACACCCACACCCACACACACACACACACACACACGCACAGAGAGAGAGAGAGAGAGAGAGAGAGAGAGAGAGAGAGAGAGCTTTCATCCATCAAATTACAATCTGTGACAGATCTGGCAAGTTATGCATCATTCTAGTGCATGATTTGTTTCATTACGTCATACTGACATATTACGTTTCTTCCCTCATTGCCGTAGCTGCTGGGCACTCAGGGTGGAGGTCAATAGCTGAAGAGGGCCAATAAAGCCGAAAGTTTCAACTATAACCGCATCAGCTATTGTCCTTACCGTTCTTTTCTTTTGAATATATATATATATATATATATATATATAGAGAGAGAGAGAGAGAGAGAGAGAGAGAGAGAGAGAGAGAGAGATAGATAGATAGATAACTTTTTTCCTCTCCACACTTTTGTTTTGTTTAACACTACTACCTTTCGCTGGCTGCTTTGGGGGTACTGTTGGATTCTTTGTCGAACCCTTGGCGGTCGGAACACCACAGAATTATGGACTGTGGTGTGTCGCTATCTGACGCCAAGAGCACAGACAAGGTCAGCCGTGTCTCCCAGATGAGTCCGATCCGGCGGACGGAGGGCCTCGGAGCAGGCGATACATATAGATCTGTCTTCGAGAGGGATTGTGATAGTTTCCTCATGCAGCTAGTGAAGGGGTTTTCATATTTATGATACACATTTTCCCATTTACTTCATCTTCATTTTTTTTTTCTCTCAGTTTCAAATCTTTGCCAAGTCATTATTATAATGATGGACGAATTGTTAACCTGCACTTGTTTTCCCCCTACTTAATTGTTCAGCATTATATATATATATATATATATATATATATATATATATATATATATATATATATATGTATGTGTGTGTGTGTGTGTGTGTGTGTGTGTGTGTGATACCTGAAACAGATGAAACAAACTTCAATACGTTTGCATAGTGTCAAAACATATACCTTAGGGCAGCCACTGTTCAAAACACGATGCAGTAACTTTGAACATGAGGATTGTTTGTTTACCGCACTGTTTGTTTACCGTAGTGTTTGTTTACCGTACCACAGTGGGAAACCAGACTGACAGCTTAGCCCTCTGTTTGGTGGAACAGCCAGAGGCAAGCTTAGTCCGTCTGACGACAGACGGTAAAACTGAAAGGGCAGGAGGCTGGGATGGTCACAGGCTGAGACACAAGGGGAGACTGTGTGGTTCTGAGAGACAAAAAAACACATCGTCTGTGAAGAGTTGAAAAGGACAGCGAATGTACGCTGACAAGGCGAGGACGTGTTGTCATGACTGCTCTTAGAGGGGGTCATTCCTAGTCAGTGAGTGAGTCAGGAAAAACTAGACAGTCAACAGCAGAGCAGGGAGAGAGGAAGGAGGGGAGAGAGAAGGGCAGAGGGATAATGATGCTGATGATTGGAGCTATCGACTGGTGACTCAACAATAGTTGATCTGATCACTTAGGAGATCCAGCTGAAGGTGCAACTGGGGGGTCGTTAACGATATGCTTGGTAAATCGAGTTTCAGTTTACGGGGAAAGTTATGAAGGATCACTTTTCAAAAATAATCAGAAATCTTCGACTCTCTCTCTCTCTCTCTCTCTCTCTCTCTCTCTCTCTCTCTCTCTCTCTCTCTCTCTCTTACGAACTGTAAACTTTCAAAGTATGCCTGTCCTTTAAAACAGGGTATATCCCTGTATTCTCTTCTATTCGTGTATTCTCTTCTATTTCTCTCTGTCTGTTGTTTTGTTTCGATTTTTTTTTTCTGGGACCGAGACACGTGTGATTTGTTGTCGTCTTGTTTCTTTCGTGCTGTTTCCTTGCGTTTTGCTGTATTATTCTGCAGATGTTTCCCCAGTGTTGGCACTTTTATTTGTCTTGTTTCTGTATTGTAGTTTCCGCGCTTTATAGTGTCACTTGTATGGTTTTCATTGTGTCATGTCAGTGCGTTAGTTGTATTGTTTTCATTGTGTCATGTCAAGGTGTTAGTTGTATTGCTGGTGTTGTCTATGTGTGTGGGCGTTCTCCTTGTGTTGGAAGTATCTCTTGTCTTTTTTCCTGTTGTGTTATTTTCTCTGTCTTGCTGGTGTTAATTGTATTGTTTCTGTATTCATTTCTCGTGTTGGTGGTATAACTTTTCTCGTTGGTGTGGTGTTGTTTCCCTCTGTTGGTAATGTTACTTGTCTTGTTTCTGTAGTGCTATTTCCCAGTGTTGGTGGTTTTACTTGTTTCTGTAGGGCTATTTCCCAGTGTTGGTGGTGTTATTTGTCCTGTTTCTGTAGTGCCTTTTCCCTGTGTTGGTAGCGTTATTTGTTTTGTTTCTATGGTGCTGTATCCTTGTTTTGGTAGTGTATTGTTTCTGTAGTGCTATTTTCCCGTGTTGGTTGTGTTATTTGTCCTGTTTCTGTAGTGTTATATCTCTGTGTTGGTGGTGCTATTTGTCCTGTTTCTGTAGTGTTATATCTCTGTGTTGGTGGTGTTATTTGTCCTGTTTCTGTAGTGCTATTTCTCTGTGTTGGTGGTGTTATTTGTCCTGTTTCTGTAGTGTTATATCTCTGTGGTGGTGGTGTTATTTGTCTTGTTTCTGTAGTGTTATATCTCTGTGTTGGTGGTGGTGTTATTTGTCTTGTTTCTGTAGTGTTATTTCTCTGTGTTGGTGGTGTTATTTGTCTTGTTTCTGTAGTGTTATTTCTCTGTGTTGGTGGTGTTATTTATCCTGTTTCTGTAGTGCTATTTATTTCTCTGTGTGTTGGTGGTGTTATTTGTCTTGTTTCTGTATTGTTATTTCTCTGTGTTGGTGGTGTTATTTGTCTTGTTTCTGTAGTGCTATTTCTCTGTGTGGGTGGTGTTATTTGTCTTGTTTCTGTAGTGCTATTTCTCTGTGTTGGTGGTGTTATTTGTCTTGTTTCTGTAGTGCTATTTCTCTGTGTTGGTGGTGTTATTTGTCTTGTTTCTGTAGTGTTATATCTCTGTGTTGGTGGTGTTATTTGTCTTGTTCCTGTAGTGCTATTTCTCTGTGTTGGTGGTGTTTATTTGTCTTGTTTCTGTAGTGTTATATCTCTGTGTTGGTGGTGTTATTTGTCTTGTTCCTGTAGTGCTATTTCTCTGTGTTGGTGGTGTTATTTATCTTGTTCCTGTAGTGCTATTTCTCTGTGTTGGTGGTGTTACATGTATTGCTTCTGTAATAATATTTCTTGTGTTGGTACTGTTACATGTCTAGTGTGTGTAGTATCGTTATTTTCTTGAGTTGTTACCTGTCTGGTTTGTGTAGTATAAGGATTTCCTTGAGTTGTTACATGTCTAGTTTAGTGTAGTATAATTACCTCCTTGATTTGGTAACGAACCCCTTTTTCGTTTCTTTAGAATTATTTCCCCGTGTAGTTGTGTCACTTGTCTTGATTATGTCGAGGTTTTTTCGCCTCTGTTGGTGGTGTCTTTTGTCTTGGTATTTCTGGTGTTATTTCCCTTTTTCTTGTAGTTTTTGTTCTGCTGTTTCTATCGGGCTATTTGTTATACGTTGCTTCTGCTGTGCTGTTTTTCTGTTATTTCTGGGTTTTAATTGCTGTGTTGTTTCTGTGTGGTGCTATATCCTGAGTTGACTTTGTTGCATTATTTTGTTATATTGTATCGATTGTGCTGGCTGTTGTTTATTTCATTTAGGCCATTTTTTGCTGTGTTAGTTGTGTTCTGTTTCTGTTGAGATTTTTTTGTGTGTGTGTGCTGTTTCTGTTGTATCAGTCGCTGTGTTGTTTCTATGGTGTTAGTTCCTGTGTTTGTCGTGTCCTTTGCTGTGTTGTTTTTATATATCCCTGTGTTTAATGTGTCATTTTTTTGTGTTGTTTCCGCTGTGATATTTAGTGTGTTGCGTCCGGTGGGT
>JADBJO010004720.1:60000-65000 GCA_016801955.1 Conus betulinus
GAGAGAGAGAGAGAGAGAGAGAGAGAGACAGACAGACAGACAGACAGACAGACAGACAGACAGACAGACAAACAAAAACCCAGAAATGCTAATAGAAGCTTCAGAAATGTACATCAAACGTTCAGAAGACTGGCGGATGAGGAATGTGGCTGGGATTATAAGAAAAAAAAAGTTTCAGCACCCGTCGCTGTGACTCCCGAACCTGTAAACACTCCGGTAATCATCCTTGAAGAATACAAACGAAAAGGGCTGCAAGGACGACCCTAGGAGAGATGACAAACATGCACAGGAGACAAAGTCATGGGTCACCCAAGATCTCGGAAATTGGCTATTCCCCAAATATGCTACCCTTATAGCGAAAAGGGGGTCTACAAGGGAGACATGAGGAAAGCCAAAGAAGCGAGATAATAAGTGTGTGTGTGTGTGTGTGTGTGTGTGTGTGTGTGTGTGTGTGTGTGCGCGCGCTTATGTGTGCACGTGCACGTGCGTGTGCGTGTGAGTGTGCGAGAGAGCGCGCGTACTGTGTGTGTGTGTGTGTGTGTGTGTGTGTGTGTGTGTGTGTGTGTGTGTGTGTGTATGCGTATGCGTGTGTGTGCTTGGGCGTGCTAGAGCATGTGTGTGCTTGCGTGCATGCGTGAGTGTGCGTTGTGTATACATGTATACAATGGTGGTCAGCCATATGACTAAATATGAGCAAAAACCTGTGTTATTAAGAACAAGTTTATACATGTACAAACAGGACTAATAGGCAAAACAAACGGATAAACACTAAACCAGTGCCTGAGCGCATGCTAATGGTTACCTAATGGTTCTTTTTATTCTTTTTCTTTCGGGAGAATTACATCTCTAGGTTCTGATGTTGTACAAATACAGGTTTCTGAACTCGGTCACTTTTTACTTATGCAATTTATAAATCGATGTAACACTTTCTCAGTTCTATGTGTTGATCGAAAATCATCATTTGTAATGCCGTCAATTTTTTTAGTTTTACGTGCAATGGTAACGGACATTTTCCCCACTAATATAATATGGTTAATCGATTTTGTTACCTGTTTACCTATATCGTCTCTGTGGACTCCAAAGAGAACGTCAGTTACGACAGTTTCAGCGATGCATCGATTCTCGATGAAATCAATATTTCTATATTTTTCCAAAATTTGTTCACTGGAGGACAGTAGAAAAAGAAATGTTCAATAACAATCAATTCATCTGTACAGTTATCACACACTTGTTAGTTTCTGATACCTTCATTTTTTGCAAAAGAATATTAGTCGGGTAAATGTTATGGTTTATTTTCCATTGTAGTTCATACAGCCTAACCTCTTTTGTAGATGTTCTTGGTGTTAGCCATATGTGTTCGTCTACTTTCAAAGTCGAGTTTTCTACGCCAAAAGTCCTTGCTGTTTGCAGTAGTAACGTTACTTAAATTCCTTTGCTCCAGCAACTTTTTTATCTCTTTTGGTTTTGTGTTAAATAGATGGGCTTCGCAGTCAGCAGAGTAAGCGTTGTCAAGAGTAATATTGTTTTCATAAATCCACTCCAGCCATGTTGATGGGAGAGCGTTTCGCAGTGCGTTATATTCAAAAATTGTATTTGCATTACGATCACCTAAAACTGTCTCCACTTCATTGAGATTAGCAGTCTATTTTCAGTAACATGCACAATGTCTCTGACAAACTGTATTCCCTTTTCTTTCCATTCTTGAAAATATAATATATTGCCTTTGTATTTTATCAAGTCATTATAAAATAACATTTGATCTAAAAGTTACTCGGTGTTATTTCTTCTATCTTGGTTTTCCTCTTATTATTCAAATAAATGGTTACTACATTTCTCCAAAATTCATTGTCTATTCGTTCAATTTGCTGCAACTGCGTTGCATTACAGTTAAGCTTAAATATGCTATCATTACTAATTATTTTGTTTAAGTGCCACTTCGGAATCTTACTCCACTTTTCGTCTGTCGCAGAAAACAATTTCCCTGCCCATTGCAAGTACATACAGTTTTGCAGTTCCATAACGTTAACCATTTTTAAACCCTCCTGAGTTATAGTCTGCTTCCATTACTTTCCTTTTCACTTTTTCGAATGCTTTCCGATTACTGTGTTTCTTTTGCCAAAACAAATTTATATAACATCGTATTTATCTTCTGCAGGACTTCATATGGAATACCAATTGACTGCATTACAAAGACTAGCTGACTAACCAAAAAAGATTTAATAACTGTAATTTTGCCATGAATGCTGATGTCTCGTTTGCTCCAGGTCTTTATTAATTTTTCTATGGTTTCAACTCTGCCTTTCCAGTTTTTCTTCAATGTTTTTGGCCATTTTATCTTTTTCAAAATAAATTCCAAGTATCTTTATTCTTTCAACTATAGAGAAAGGCAGATTGTTTTCATTTATTCTCCTGCCCATTCTGATAGCTTTGGTTTTATTCATATTTAACTTAAGACCAGAGAACTTTTCGAATGCTTTCAAAATATTCAAAGACAACAAACTGACTCGATTTGTAACGGGTCGCAGGTTTGTTTTTATAACTGTCCCCTCTACTCCTCTTGATAAATTTGTGAAAGTCAGCATTTTTACAGCTAAATTGTTCCACAGAGAAAAAAAACAGCAGAAAAAAGTCATGTGTTCACGCTGTCTGAAGCCAGATCACCATGTCTCACAGTGCTCAGGAGACATTGTATGTAGACAGTGTGGGCAAACGGGACACAAGAGAGGTGGATATGCGGTTCGGTGAGTGTGGGAGGGAGGGGAAAGGAAGTAAGGTGGGGGAGAGAGAGAGAGAGAGAGAGAGAGAGAGAGAGAGAGAGAGAGGTTAGACTGGAATCGTGCCTCTACATTTAATTCCGAATGATGCTGAACCATCCGCTATGGAGACAGGCATGGAGTTCCTACCCAAACAAACATTCCTGTCTGCTGCTGGAGACTTTTGCAAAAGGGGGTGGGGGTGGGGGTGGGGGGTGAGGGCAGAGTAGCGTAGCAGTAGGAGAATGGGAATGGGGGGGGGGGGGGGGGGGGTGAAAGAAGGGATGATGATGAGTGACACAAAATATTGGGCAATTAGGAAAAGTTTCGAGTCAGCTGAAATGGAAGATTACTTGTTTGTTTATTTATTTATTCATTTGTTTATTTATTCATTCATTTCTTTTTATGCATTTATTCATTTATCTATTTAATCACTTTATCGTTTACTTATTTGTTTGTTTGGTTGTTTGTTTATTAATTTATTTACTTATTTGTGTTTTTTTTTCCCAAATGTTTCCTTCCTATATATATTTATTCATTCATTCATTCATTCATTTACGTATTTATTGATATATTCGTTTATCTCTTTGTTTATTCATTTTGTTACTCACTTGTTGCTATATTTATTCGCTTGCTTATTGTATTCATTTATTTATTCATTCATCTGTTGAGTTACTACTTATCTATCTATTTATTTATTTATTTGTCTTGATATTTTCTAACCTTACAGTGGCAGTATCTCACACCGCTTATTCCCACTCTCACACAAACAGCCGCACCCAAAGATCTGGGGACGAGGCTGCTGTCCCAGTCCATGCAGCCACGAAGGAACTGTCAATGTGTGTGTGTGTGTGTGTGTGTGTGTGTGTGTGTGTGTGTGTGTGTGTGTGTGTGTGTGTGTGTGTGTGTGTGTGTGTGTGTGTGTGTCTGTGTGTGTGTGTGTGTGTGTGTGTCAGTGGCCATGAACCCCACCGGAGAAGACGCTGCGCCACCCCTGAATCACTCTCCAGTGTTTAGGGCGTGGCCTGTTTGCGTTGACGGTAACGCCAGATTCCTCCCAGCCAAGCGCCCTCACGGACACCTAGTATTCCTTAAAGCGGCTGACACACGAGCCTCCCCGCCCGTACGGTTGAGACGAAACGTTTGAACCTGTGCGGTCTGACCAGTCAGTGTCGAACGGACGGAGTGCTTCACGATAGTTTTAAAACGGATGTGAGGTGAAGGTCATTGTGATCCCACTTGCCGCTTCAAACGACTGTACAATTGAATACAAAGCTTTTTTCTCGAATATTCAGATTCTTATAATTTTTTTTGAATTGACATTCCAAAGCACATCATGGACTTGGTCTCTGAATCGGACAGTTTGACCACCTTGCTGGAAGACGCCATTGTTTCCATGTGCCAAGGGTGTCGGCTCAATGCTGAGCGTTGATTGGTTGGAGGATACTAGCTGTCCGTTTTTCGAATAGATCACGACGTATCTCGAACGGTCGGGTTGAACTTGATGCCGAAGGCCGTTTGAGACGTACGTTTACTGTGACACACGCTGCGTTTGGGATCGGGTTCGACCGGTACTTCCGAAGCGTACGGGCGGGGAGGCTCGTGTGTCAGCCGCTTTATTGGCGGAGTCGACCTGAGTGAACATGCTCTTTTCGGGGCAGACCCACCACTGTGTCTCTCCAGTGATAGCTCCCCACGACACCCCGGAGACCGAAGACATCATCTCACCACCACAGGTATAGATCTGAAGGGTAAATCGGAAACGGTCACCAGGACGCCGGGGCATTTAGGGCCGGGATCTGAGGTATGGTTCTCTTATTTGTGATCTTCATTCAGCGAGGAGGAGGAGGAGGAGGAGGAGGAGGAGGAAGAAGATGCTATGGATTCGCCCTTTTTTCTTCTGAGCCTCTGCTTGACAGAGCCGTGGTTTGCACAGAAGAGAACGTGAGGTGGCAGTATGATTCAGATGATGGACAGCTAGTCCTGGAGAGTGAGGGGATACTAGATCCTTTCCCGAAGAGGTGGGACAGTAAACGTTTTGAATGTAGAGCTCTCTTCTTCAGTATGGCGGCTTCACTTCGGTTCTTTTCATTACAGCCGCCTACCGTCCACCAGGCCCGGGAGAGACTGACACCTGCGGCGCTGGGCAAGAAATGGGAACGTCACTCTCACAGCGACGCATCCTGTGAAGTGGGTGATGTCAACAGACTGCCTGGTCCCCGTCTTCCCCATCGAGCACATAAACCC
>JADBJO010004720.1:75000-87500 GCA_016801955.1 Conus betulinus
AAAACACAGACAGACAAAAGACAGACACACAGACAGACAAAAGACACACAGACGGACAAAAGACACTCGCACACACACACACACAGAGCCAAAAGACGTGCAGACAAAAGACACACAGACGGGCAAAAGGCAGACACACAGACCGACGAAAGGCAGACAAACAAAAGACACAGAGAGAGACCAAAGACCGACAGACAGAAGACACACAGAGAAAAGACAGACACACACAGACTGACAAAAGACAGACAGACAAAAGACATACGCACAAACAAAAGACACACAGACACTCGCACTGCCGTGGTGCAATGGCTGTCGCGGACTCTCATGATGATGAGGGAAGAGGGCTGAAGGGGGGGGGGGGGGGGGTTTCATGGATATCAGAGGGATTAATTGGTGAAATCTTTTCGCCCCTACCGCCTTACACCCCGAGTTGTGTGTATAATGGACCCCATCTCGGAGAAATGCAGCCACACAGTAGGTTTTTGTTTTTTCATCCCCAGGATAGATGAGTCTGAACGTATTGCTCAAATCCCCTGACTAACAAAGCAGGTGTCTGTATCTCTCTGGCTCAATTCATGTAGGGATTACTCTGAAAGGATCATAAAGCACAGCCTCGTCGACTGTTTCAGATCAGAATAGATTGCCATCGCATTCTTCCTCTCAAAAAAAAAAAAAAAAAAAAAAAGTATAACAACTTTCAGAATGTGTGGCTCTTCGCGCCCTGCTTTCGTAGTGACGTCCAGTCCTGATTCCCTGTCCATTTCCCTAGCCATGGCGAGCTCCTGTCAAGGTCAAGGTCGTCGTATTCGGCGAGGGTGGTGGTGGCCCTATCCGTTTAGGGACGCTCTCTCCCACACTGTCTCCGCGAAGAGGCACGAGGCGGTGTCCTGCAGAGGCTGGGTCCTGACAGACACCGCTAACAACCAGCGAAGTGACTCGGCAGCCGTGCGGCGTCTCTTCTGGTGGGTTGCCTCATAACGACTTGGGTGCTTCTTGAACTTGCTGTCTTGTCGCCAGCGCTAGAAGACGCACCTGAGTATGGCCGTGTATGGCAGGCCCACCACTCTGTTTCTCTGTCTGTGTGTCTTTCTTAGTGTCTGTCACTGTCTGTGTCTCTATGTCTATGTCTCTGTCTGTCTGTCTGTCTGTCTGTCTGTCTGTCTCTCTCTCTCTCTCTCTCTCTCTCTCTCTGTTCACATGCCCACACATACGCATATACGCACGCACGTACGCGCGCGTGCGCACGCACGCACACACACACACACACACACACACACACACACACACACACACACACAGAGAAAGAAGAAAAAAGACACACCCACCCCAACCCCACCCACCCCACTACCCCCCCCCACACACACACACACATGCATCCCCCCCCCCCTACACACACACACACACACACACACACACACACACACACACACCGCGCGTTGGCTATTGACGCCTAGTTTCCGTGGAGTTCAGCAATTTTGACACACTCAGCTGTGAACAGGAAGCGTGGAGCTCACCTCCATCTCTCTCCCTCCACCACCACCACCACCACCACCACCACCACCACCACCCCCCCCCACCACCCCACCACCCCGCCGCCGCCACCAATCCTCCTCCTCATTGCCCCTCCACCGAAAAAAAGAAGGGTGTTTGAAAATGTCACCGTGATCAGTTTCTTCCTTGCGCCAAACCAGGAAATGGCACCCGTCCTGCTAATATGCACCTTCCCTTTTTTGTATTATTATTACCTGTGATGATATAAAGCACCCAACGCTAGATCGCTATTCGACATGCGGGGCTACGTAAGCTGTCGATTATTCGTATTACTGTGATCATTACTGGTTTGATGGTCTTCAAGCCTGTGAATCCCCTTGTCTTAGCTGCTGCTGTGGCGCGGTGGTTAGTGTGGCAGACTGCGGGTCATGAGGTTGGTCGTTTGAGTCCCATCAGCAGCATGTGTTTGTGGGATTTCTGGTCCATGCCGCCTCTTACCCGGCGTCGAGTGGGTTGCACATGGAATGACTGAGGTCGAGTTTATTTTACTTTGTCAATGTGTATCTGAGAGTCAAATTTCCGACCAACGCCACCAGAAATCTTAATTAACTGAGGCAAGGAACAGTAGACAGTAAAAAAACAAACAAGAAGGGTATATTTTTTGCTCCCGTGATGAAATGAATTCACGCCCATAACTACAAACGCTGCTTACCACACCGAATCGCTTAGCAGGTATGACAGCACAGAACACACAGAACAATCAAGGAAAACAACCCCCCACCCCCCCCCCACCCCCCCACCCCCCAAAAGGATGTTCCAAGCTTGCATATTTATCCCGTACTGGACACATCCACACAGCAACAACAATTGGAGAAATGAAAGAAAACACGCGGAACCTCGGTTTAAAGTCTCGTTTGAAGGGCTCTTGGGGACATGAAGGCCGAACCAGTGGCAACTTCGAGGGAAAAACCCTCTCTGTGCTGAAACGGCAGGGTGGCAGTCCCAGGACCGCCAAGATGACGGAGTCCCGGTGCCCTACCCAATGAACTAACCCGGCCCCCGGCGTCACTGGCAACAAAGCAAAAAGACACAAAAACTGCACACAACTACATGCAAATAAAGACTTATCTAACACCAAAAGACACACAAAAAAAAAGCACAGAACGAGATGCAAATTAAGACTTGTATAACACCAAAAGACACAAACACGCACAAAACTAGATGCAATTAAGACTTTTTTTTTTTTGGTCTAACACACCACACGAGCAAGTGAATTTCTGACAAATGTATCTTGCTACAAACATGACATCACCAGTTCACAGTGCGGACTCCTTCCGTTCTGATGCTGATTGCTGTCCGGTCGGCTCCAGCATCTGTTCCACTCTGCAGAGGTCGGCTCCGGAATCTGTTCCACTTTGCAGAGGTCGGCTCCGGTATCTGTTCCACTTTGCAGAAGTCGGCTCCAGCATCTGTTCCACTTTGCAGAAGTCGGCTCCAGCATCTGTTCCACTTTGCAGAGGTCGGCTCCAGCATCTGTTTCCACTTTGCAGAGGTCGGCTCCAGCATCTGTTCCACTTTGCAGAGGTCGGCTCCAGCATCTGTTCCACTTTGCAGAGGTCGGCTGCGGAATCTGTTCCACTTTGCAGAGGTCGGCTCCAGCATCTGTTCCACTTTGCAGAGGTCGGCTCCAGCATCTGTTCCACTTTGCAGAGGTCGGCTCCAGTATCTGTTCCACTTTGCAGAGGTCGGCTCCAGCATCTGTTCCACTTTGCAGAAGTCGGCTCCAGCACCTGTTCCACTTTGCAGAGGTCGGCTCCGGCATCTGTTCCACTTTGCAGAGGTCGGCTCCAGCATCTGTTCCACTTTGCAGAGGTCGGCTGCGGAATCTGTTCCACTTTGCAGAGGTCGGCTCCAGCATCTGTTCCACTTTGCAGAGGTCGGCTCCAGCATCTGTTCCACTTTGCAGAGGTCGGCTGCGGAATCTGTTCCACTTCGCAGAGGTCGGCTCCAGCATCTGTTCCCTTATAATCTGTTCCACTTTGCAGAGGTAGCCCCCAGCATCTGTTCCACTTCGCAGAGGTCTGCTCCAGCATCTGTTTCCACTTTGCAGAGGTCTGCTTCAGCATCTGTTTTTCCCTTAGCATCTGTTCCACTTTGCAGAGGTCGGCTCCAGCATCTGTTCCACTTCGCAGAGGTCTGCTCCAGCATCTGTTCCCTTAGCATCTGTTCCACTTCGCAGAGGTCGGCTCCAGCATCTGTTCCACTTCGCTGAGGTCTGCTCCAGCATCTGTTCCCTTAGCATCTGTTTCCACTTTGCAGAGGTTCGCGCATCTTTTTCTGACTTTTCTGTATAAATCGCGTGTCAGGTCATGTGACTTCCCGAATTCTGTCAAGTACCTGCCAATTGTTAATGACCGGGATCTTGATTCATCTCTTAGTGGGCTAGAAGAGAGAGCTCGGAGCCAAGGGTACCAAAAGGGGAAGTTTGGAAGGGCCACAGACTCAGTGCAAGAAAAGGTCGCACTTTCACACACTTCAGTCTCACAGCACAATTAGACCCACACACAAAAAAAAAACGTGCTGAACGATACGCCTGCAGTTTGATCGAAAGACTTTACAAACTTTCACCTAAATCCATACATAAGATTAAGAATTTTTCGTTCAAAAACGGGTACCGACGAGATTTTTTTTTCCCACAGCTGAAACATGTTTCCGTTTGTTGACCGATTCAGTGGCTAACCAAGTTAAGTTATGTTGCGTATGGCACATTCAGAACTGACATTGATGATGTTCCGTTGGAGGTAAGAGACTGGTGTTGTGTCGACTGTGGTGGAACTGATTCTTGGCACTAACTGGACAGAAATCATGAAAATGAGATCTACCTCCTTGCCAGCTTTGACCGTGACGTTGTTCTCGAGTGAAATTTTAATCATGAAATCTTTGCTCGTATTAATCGTTTTGATTAAAAAAAAAAAAAAACAGATCGATAGATCATGCATAAAGTGAGAAGCTAAGACGCTTAGTGATGTGTTTTCATTCTTCACCTATCACCTATGTCGGAGTCTTGAAGGCCGTTGGTGCTCCACAGAAGACTTCGCAACCAGCTTCCTCCACTCCTCCCGGTTCTCAGACGCTCGTAGGCAGTTGCTGAATGTGAGGCCAGTCCATATACTGACGTTGCCTCCGATGGCGTTGTCTGACTTGCTCTCCTTCTGTCTCCTTGCACTGTTTCCTTGTAGATGTTTGTGGCAAGTCCTGTTGATCTTTGATGCATGACCACACCATCTCGTTTTCCTTCTTTTCACTGTGGACAGCAGGGTCTCTGCATGGCTCAACTGCTTGCCTTACCCTGTATGGGCCTCGAAGTTGGCAATGTGGTCTTTGTATGAGATGTCAAGGATCACATTTTGTTATTACTGTATTATTATTATCATGACCATGATCATTATCATTATTATTATTACGATATTATTATTATCATCATCATCATCATCATTATTATCATTATTTTTTTTGCACATTTTTTAACGCATACAAATGTACATGCATTTTTTTTTACACGGGCACACATACAAAAATAATAAATTCTAATAATTGGCATTAATCCTGTGATTATTATTATTATTACCATTTTTACTATCATTGCTATTATTGTAATTATTATTATCATTATGATTATTATTTTTTTCATCATCATTATCATCATCATCATCATCGTCGTCATTACTATTGTTATCATTACTATTATCATTATCATCATCATCATCATCATCATCATCAACATCATCATCATCATCATCATCCTTATCACTATTATCATTATCAATGTTTTTATGTAGCACCTTTCCTCGATTAGATATCCAAATCTACGTGCGTTACAATCCACGCTCTCGTTCACACAGTGAGCTGCCTACCTGGGTAGAACGGGTTGAAGAGCTGCCTGCTGGCGCTATAATCGGTCGTTTCTCCGTACCGTTTTTGTTTCTGTCATACTTACGTCTACAGCAGTGTATTCAAAAGGACGATTTTTTAATTGTGACGATGATTTGTGCTGTGCTACTTACGCTCATTAGAATGTATTCAAAAGAATGAGAGTTTGATTTGTGATAATCTTTTTTGTTTTCTGACATACTTACGTCTGTTAAAGTGTATTCAAAGAATCTGTTACTTTGTAATACTGATTTTCTTTTGTGTTATACATACGTCCATTGAAGTGCATTCAAAAGAATGTATTGATTTGTAACTCTGATTTGTTTTTCTATCATACGTCTGTTGAAGTGTGTTCAGAAGAACGTGAGTGTTAATTTGTAACAGTGACGTTGTTTTTGGTATTGAAATAGAGTCAAAAGAACGGGAGGGTTCGGGTTGTATCTTTTCTCTGTCATACTTTCGTCCGTTGAAGCGTATTCAGAAGAACGACAGTTTGGATTGTAACAATGCTTTTTTTTTTTTCTCATCTGTCATACTCACTTCCTGTCATTCTTCCACATTGATCCTCCAAATTCTGCTAAAGATGTATCTTTTCTCTAAAAAAATGGTTTCGTCCGGGAAAATGCACAAAGACGACAGTTTGGAGGTAAGCAATTTTTAAGGTCATCTGTCATACTTGCTTATAGCCCAGCCGATCCGCCAAATTCTGCTAAAGATACAATTTTTTAAAGGAATGGTGAACTCGGGAAAACACAAAGAAGGGAAGGGAGGTATTGTAGCCCAGCCGACCAGAGTCCACAGTACATATTGTACAGCATGCGTCAGCTCAGAACGACCATTACGACAGAAAGGTGCACACCGATAGACTATCAATGTCATTAAAGTAATGGCATACCTCCACTACTTTTAAGACCGAAAATCCAGTTGAAAAAAAAAAAAAAATGAGCGTGGGCAGTCAGTCATTATGCTAGAGTTCAAGGTCACTTCTGCGTTTTCGGATCTGTCAACGGTCCTTTAAAGATTTGTTTTTAAAAGAATACACAAACTGTTCTGTTTTCTTTGAAAAATGAACATCAAACATGCACGTACTGCTGAAAATACAGTCCGCACCGTCACTGCTACTATAGTCGGCCAAACCTTGAGTCTGGATTTGACTCCAAGCCAGTTTAGAGCCTGCTATTGGTTTCATCTCCTTCAGTGCTGTTCGTTCACTGAAATGTAGTCAACTGAACAGGAGAGTTTGAACTGAAACGCAAAAATGTCTCTCTCCCTTTATGAACCATCCACGAACTAACAATAACAACAACAATAGCATCAGTATCAAATCAATAAACTGAAGAAACTAGATTAGGCTCGGAAAATGTGGTAAGCTGGAAAATGAAAGGTCACTGTGATATTGACAAATGCAAACAGACTCAGAAATAGATAGAGCGGGCAAGTTCCACAAAAAAGAATCAAGCGAGCGATTCGCTTTTGTCCAGTGTTTTAAAATTACAAGACAATATGATATATCGGAAATTTTTTTTTTAAAAGCAAACGAACTCTTCTGTTTTCTTTGAAAAATGAACTTCAAATGTCAGACAATTTTCTACATCTTCTTGGTGCTTTTCCCACTCAAAAAAGTTTTAATTGAAAAAGGGTTATTATTAAGCAGTGTACGAAAGCACATGCGCGCGCGCGCGCGCACACACACACACACACACACACACACACACACACACACACACACACACACACATATACACACACACACACACACACACACACACACACACACACACACACACACACACACACACACAAGCCGCGCGCGCAAGTATCCACACACACCGCATGCACACACACGCTCGCAGGCACGGGGCACGCCTCGCACGCTACACACTCTCTCTCTCTCTCTCGCAGGCTCTCTCTCTCTCTCTCTCTCGCTCACCACACACACACACACACACACACACACACATACGCAGGCACACACACGCACACACACAGTATGTCACTCACCACACACACACACACACACACACACACACACACACACACACACACACACAAGTATGCACACACGCACCCACACACACACACACACGCACACACGCACGCACATACACGCACACACACACGCGCTAAAGAAATGAACCGTTGTTTTGGAATATTGCGACACCGAATTAGCAAAACGGTTCCCTGCATGTATTTAAAAAAAAAAAAAAAGTAAGAGAAGAAGAAACTTCTTATCAACAACCTAATATGTATCTGCATACGTCTACATAGTTGAAAATGTCTTGGCCACTGATTCTCTCTCTCTCTCTCTCTCTCTCTCTCTCTCTCTCTCTCTCTCTCTCTCTCTCTCTCTCTCTCTCTTTCTCTCACTCTCTCTCTCTCTCTCTCTCTCTCCAGCCTGAAAAAACGAAAGAAATGTGCTTCATGAACGGAGTACAGCTGAGGCATACAAATCAACGTCACCAACAACAGCCATCAAACTGAGCACATCTCCATCTCATTTTGGCCCGTGATGTCTGTCGCCCGACACCTCATCACAAACACCACAAGGCATCCGGGAGAATGCAGCCTCCCGCCGAAGTGGTTGGAAAATCCTGACCCCCCACCTTTTTAGTCCACTCATCGATGAAAAGACAATCATTTTCCCGTCGGGACAGTAACAGTTACAACAGACCGAGAGAACTCGTCCTTCTGTGATTTTTTTTTTTTCAATCGAAATCATACTAAACCGCCCAGACCAAAGGGACAAACAAAGTACAAGACAAAACACGACGCGTTTCGACCTCTTTGGTCTTCTTCAGGCGAGATAAACAACATTCAGGATAATGAAAACGAAGAACGAGCAATCACTTACCTTTCTCAAACTGGGCGCAAGATGAACGTCCATTCGTTGTTTTGTCTGATTATTTCTCTGTTGTCTGGTAGTCTAACTATATTTCTATTTAAAATTGTGTTTCAGTTTCCGCCTACAGTCACCCCACTTTGAAACTACCCACCCCCCCCCCCCCCCCCCCCCCCCCCCCCCCCCGTCCTTTTTTTTTGTAGGACATGGGGAAAACGAAATGTCCTGGATCCTCTGTTTCCTCAAGATCCACTCTACGGATCTGCACCACAATGTCATGAATTTGTCGTTACGCTACACTCCATTGTCCCACCAAGTTTCTTTTAAACTGGTCGAGTACTTTCTGTGTCATCCAGTCGGTGAAAATCTTGTGAACCAAGTACAGATCCGCCATTAGGGACGCACCTGCGACAGGGATCCTCTCCAAACAATAATGGGGTCATCCTCATGTCATCTCCTAGTGTTGGACCAAGTTTGGTTGACATAGGTTTGGTGATTTGGGTTGACATAGGTTTGGTGATTTCAGCGTGACACCCCCCACCCCCACCCCCACCCCTGCCAAAAGCTTCTTCTTCTTACATCTTCTCCCTTCTCTCCGTGAGAAGTCACTTTGCTTCGGGCACCACACTGAAGAACAGTTCACCAGGTTCCTCCAGTTCTCAGGCTTGTCTCTGGCACCGTCTGGGTCTCGGCATTCATTTCTGTTTTCCTTTTCCGTTCTGCAACGTTGTCAGGCCATCGGTAGGAGTGTGTGTGTGTGTGTGTGTGTGTGTGTGTGTGTGTGTGTGTGTGTGTGTGTGTGTGTGTGTGTGTGTGTGTGTGTGTGTGTGTGTGTGTGTGTGTGTGTGTGTGTGTGTGTGTGTGTGTGTGTGTGTGTGTGTGTGTGTGTGTGTGTGTGTCCTCCATTTCAGCCTTCCATGTTCGTCTTCTTACCCTAAGTCCGATCAAAAACACCAACATAGATCCCCCCACCCCCTTCTCGCCTACCCCTTTCCAGCCACTAACCTCTGATCCGCAAATGGAGCTTGCAACAGACGTCAGGGAAATTCTTGCCGTAATTTTTTGTTCCATGTTATTTCATTTGGGTAGAGACGTGACTATACGCAGATAGAATGAGCTCAAACATATGGTGCAGAGAAACTAAAACCGCGCATCCTAAGGCTTTTTTGTTTTTGTTTATGTGTTGTGTGTGTGTTGTGTGTGTGTGTGTGTGTGTGGTGGGGTGGGGGGGGGGGGGTCTCAAGAACCGTTAGTCGTAAGAATGCAGTGAACGGGAAGAATGGCATGCGCTGAGCGAGGCGGACATAATACGGCGGAAGTGACGTATCAGAATGGCGTTACGCGAGAACTGCAGTCTCGTACTGGCACCGGCAGAGAGCCAGCGAAGTTTCTTTCAGAGCGGCTTAATGCCCCCAGTTTGCTTCGTTTGTTTCTGTCATTTTGTTCCCTTCTTTGATGCGGGTGTGGCGGCAGTACCTTGAATTCTTTGCCGGCAATTAATCTGTTCGGCTGGCAGAGCGACGAGAACTAATGGTCACACTTTCACCTCCATACGTCATCCAGAACGGATTGGATGTGGAGATCTGTCCATGTAATGCTGATAATTTGCCCAAAGGTCAAAGAAAAAAATGTCAGTGTCACTAAAAAAAAAAAAAAAAAAAAAAAAAAAAGAACTGCAGGAATGTGATCGGCGCGCAGTATTTGTGTCCCTCTCTTATTACCTGTTTTCATGAAACATTGTTGTATGGCGAGAAATGAATGTCAAATGCATACAAGCATGTATTCTGTTCTTTCTGCGGTGGTATCATTCCCCAACATGCTTATTGCAGTTCCTCCGTGCACAACCACACCCAGACTCGTCCTCTTGCAGTCCTTGCGCCAGCGGTCCTTAAGGAGCTTTCAGTACTGAGCCTCCGTAAGGCAACCCACTGGAGGAGAACTGCGCCACATCGGAGTCATGGTGAACAGTAATGCTTGTTGTTATTTCAGGTTTATATGTCATCAAGGCAGGGCTAAAAAGACAAATCCCATCACAACTAGTCTTGAATGGGGTTCGAACCAGCAACACCCAAAACCCCCTTACCACTGAACCACGCCACGAGATTCACTCTTCATAATTTCAAAGACCTATATCGTGCTACTGCCAGGCAGAAAGGAGTACAAATGTTATTTTCAAGCATTTACTTCGGGTCTTCTGTGGCTGAATCAGACCATATATTCTGTTTTCACATGAAAATGATCATTGACACTGTAAGAAAGCTATAACGACGACATGAAAATGGTCAATTTCTCATGGAATTGTTTTCATGTAAAAAAAAAAAAAAAAGGGGGGGGGGGGGGGGGGGGGGGGGCAGTCATTTTATGACGAAAACAAGTATTTTCATTGGTTTTGGAAGCTGGTTCGTCGATTCATGAGTCAAGGGAAGGAAAATAAGTTTATGACATAATAATAAGCTTGAACAGTGAAAACAGCGAACTGTAGCATCATTTCCGTCTCCCATAATTCTGAGTCTTTGCAAAAAAAAAAAAAAAAAAAAAAAAAAAAAAAAAAAACCAATCTTTTTGAAAGGTTACAGTTCGCGCAGTAATATGAATGCACGTGCACACGAACCATACAGTGACCTGTTTTCATGAATACAGTTATTTTTTTTCAATGTGGCATGATTACATATTCTTATAAATGATAATTACTTCTTTTTTGAGTCACAGGTTCCTGGTTACATGGGTCATGCTATTTGTTTTTATAAGTCATACTTTCTCGTTTTCATTAATCATGATTATCCGTTTGCACGAGGCATCATTATCTCTTTTTTTCTCGTCATAATCGTTCTTATGAGTCTCAATTATCTGTTTTCATACGTCATAATCGTTTTCATGATGAGTCATAATTATGGGGGGGGGGGGGGGGGGGGGGGGGGGGGGGGGGGGGGGGGGTATATGAGTCACAACTATCTGTTATCACGAGCCATAGATAATCGTTTTCATCAGAAAAAGATAACTCATTTCTAATAGTTTCACGGATTATTTACTACAATATTGTCAAACATGTACAAATATGATTAACAACAAAAAAATATGTGGTAATTTGCATCCGGAAATGTACAGCAAAGAGAAAGATCATGTTGATGAAAGAATGGAGAAGAGAGAAAGAAGGAACTGTGGAATGGAAGAGAGAATGAGGAAAGAAAAAAAAAATGTATCAAAAAAATCGTTTCCATCAGTCATCATTTTTTTCTTATCGTGAATCATAAATACCTGTTTTTCTTAAGTCATAATTCACTGGTCTTAGAGTCATATTAACCTGTTGCCGTCAATCAAACTCGTCCGTTGTCATGTGTCAAACAATTTCTCTAGGGTTTTTGTTTGTTTGGTTGTTTGTTGTTTGTTTTTTTTCTTTATGGTGGTCACAACCGACCATCATACTGACCGACGACAAGCACGAAAAGGAGTTTATTCCTCTTCCTGCAGCCCACAGTCACCCCGTGATCTGTGAGCATGAACACGCTGGAAGGAAAAGCTGTTCGCCCATTCCTTAGAAATCCATGTTGCACGCTTCTCCAGGGATCCCCCTCAATTCCAACGACTGGAACATTAGCAGATTTTGAAATCTTGAGTCAGTTTGTAAACAGTCGTCTGTGTTTATCAAATGGAATATTCAGTGACGAAAAGGAACTGATCAATACCTTAGATGGGAAGAATAGCGGATCAAATGGAAGACGCGGGAAAAAGAAGGTCTGTCTGTTTCTTTGGGAGAGGTCAACACACTTACTGCGCAGAATGCTCTCTTGTTTAAGTATGGTTCGGCGAACTGTCAAAACATTTTCACTACCTTAATTAAATCAGTTTTGCTTCAGCATCGGTCTCAAGACTTCCTTTCTGCTTCTTTTATTGACGATAGTGTTCTTCAAGGAAAAAACAAAGGAATACTGTATGTCAAGAGAAAAAAAAAAGTGATGCCACAGAAAGACTTTAAACAACGTCAATGGTACTGTCCGAGAGAAAGCGTCCATAGCATATCTAAAAAAAAAACTTTAAACATCTGGCCCTAATCCGACATTCAGATTGAATAATGCACATTCGGGAAATCAAGTACAAAAGTCTCGTTTCGTATGCCTCAAGATGGAATTATCAAATGAAACCTTTCAACTCGAGGAAACTACACCCGCAAAATATGGAAATGGGCGCATTCTGGTGGGCTGGAAGAAATCAGGTGATGTTCATGTACACATCCTTTTCGGTC
>JADBJO010004720.1:92500-97500 GCA_016801955.1 Conus betulinus
GAGAGAGAGAGAGAGAGAGAGAGAATAACTTTAGATGGGTATCAAACATCAGAGCACCTTTTCAACAGGACAGTTCAATCAGATCGATTCCATTCATGTTGTTGCATAGCACTGCCCACCATGAGGGCTACGTCATATCCGAAATGTCACTGCAGGGAAGATCGCTGGATGAAAACAGTTTAACACGTGAAGATACAGTTCAGGTAAGGGGGCTGTGTGTGTGTGTGTGTGTGGGGGGGGGGGGGGGCGGACTTAAAATCACATGCTGTTTAGCTACAGTTCCATGACTAAAACCTCCAGATGGAAAAAGTGGAGAAGACCAGACTGTGTTCAATAACCAAGTGAGCTACAGCGGCAACGAGGAGCAAGAACATTAGGACAAGAGTAGTGAAGTGGAAAGACACTTAAATAAAGCGAAAACAAACACACAGATAGATAAAAGGTTACTATGTTTCAACAAGTATACCTTCTCTTTTTTTTCGTCCAGTGACATTATTTTGAAAAGTGCAAACGTAATCAGCTCGAAATCAACAATAGAATGAGTCAACAAAAGAAAGGTAATGTTGACAATTAAGTAACAATTCAACAATGCACGATTGCACAAATTGTTTTTCATCTCTAAAATCATTGCCTTCGAAGTTTCAGCCGTTTTGCGGGACTCTTACTTCACTTACACAAGAACCATGACTACTTGCTGTGTTCTGTTTGGCGTGGTGACGTTAGAAATGAAAATATGTGGTCTTTCATTTATCAGCCAGCCAGCCATGGAATCAAGGCGATAAAAATTAGGACCCTCCCACAAGAAAAAAAAAAAAAGAGAAGATGAAAAACTGGAAAATGGACTACTCGACTGGGCTGCAAAGTCGACAAGGAAGTAGGAAAGTCGGCACATTCTCCTTTTCAAAAACAAACAGAAGAAAAAGGCATCGTTTCTAACTTCAAACTTCTTAGAGGGTTATCGTCATAGTGTGTTATATATTCATTGTGGGGACGACAAGAGAGAGAGGAGACTATGGAGAGACAAAAGTGAGCGAGACAAGTAGGAACACTGTGGGAAGATAAAAAGAAATAGGTATCAACCATCAAAGGACTTTTCGGTTGAAAAGAACAGGAAAGGGCAAGTCACTCAGTGCCTAATAACAAAGTGAAGATAATGGAAAGCATTAAATTGCATTCTCTTCAGCTAATATACCTTCAGTCATCCTCAAACTCTAACGTGGAAAAGACCAGACTCATTTTGTAGAACAACAGCAACAACGAGAAGGAAGAGTATAGCAACGGGGAGAGAATTTGAAACAAATTGCAATGAAATGAAAAAAAAAAAAAAAAAAAAAAAAAGTAGATAAAGGGGGGGTGAAAGTGATTCAACGATTGTACTTTCGTTTTCTTTTTCGTCAGGTGATATTTGAACAATGCAAAGTGATCAATGTAGTTCGCCAAGTAACAATAACAATACAACAAAATAAAGGCAAAGTGACCATGTCGTAACAACGCATCATTGTACGTTTGCTTTTTTTTTTTTTTTTGGTTGTTGTTGTTGTTTCAGACTTCTTCTGCGACTCCTGTTTCACTTTCATTGGAGTCATTACTTCTTAAAGTTTTCCTTCCGAAGACAATGAGAATAAGAAACTCTCTCTCTCTCTCTCTCTCTCTCTCTCTCTCTCTCTCTCTCTCTCTCTCTCTCTCTCTGTGTGTGTGTGTGTGTGTGTGTGTGTGTGTGTGTGTGTGTGTGTGTGTGTCTGTCTGTCTGTCTGTCTGTCTCTCTCTCTCTCTCTCTCTCTCTCTCTCTCTCTCTCTCTCTCTCTCTCTCTCTCTCTCTCTCACGTCTTTCTCCACCCCCTCCCACCATTAGAGCGTTTGGCTCCAGATCTGGGGGGGGGGGGGGGGGGGGGGGGGGGGGGGGTCATGAGCTCCAGCCACTCACAGGGTCGTGTTGTTTGTTCAGCTTCAAAGCCTCTCCGTACACCCAGCAGTAACTTAGGACCTGATGCAGTTCAGGGGAGATAAGGCGGGCGATCTGCGTGACGGAAGAAGAGAGGTGACCTATGTCTTCCATAATGCCGTGTGCTGGGCGCGGTAACTCTCTGACAGTTCACAGTGCGCCGGCACGCTAACTCTCTGATGGTTCACTGTGCGCTGGGTACGCTAACTCTCTGATAGTTCACTGTGCGCTGGGTACGCTAACTCTCTGACAGTTCACAGTGCGCCGGGCACGCTAACTCTCTGATGGTTCACTGTGCGCTGGGCACGCTAACTCTCTGATGGTTCACTGTGCGCTGGGTACGCTAACTCTCTGACAGTTCACAGTGCGCCGGGCACGCTAACTCTCTGATGGTTCACTGTGCGCTGGGCACGCTAACTCTCTGACAGTTCACTGTGCGCTGGGCACGCTAACTCTCTGATAGTTCACTGTGCGCTGGGCACGCTAACTCTCTGATAATTCACTGGCCCCTTCGGCCTTCAGGCTGCCGGAATTAACCTTAGTTTCTTAATTCAGTTCAGGAAAGGTGAACGCGGTGGAAGAAGTGTGTGCTTTACCTCGCTCGGTGAGTCGTTCTAGATACTGCAAACCGTTAACAGCTCACTACCTCTATGGCCATTGGGGTTGCTTGCTTTGAACTTTTTGTTCATCTACTGAAAAGACAGAGAGCGAAAGAAGGAAGGCTAATACAGATATTGAAATAGAAATAGCCATTAAACAGCTAGCTAGGCAGCAATGGGATCTGGATTAAAAAAAAAAAAAAAAAAAAAAGAAAAAGTTTGAAAAGCATCGCCACGCAGGTAAGGAGAGAAGTTACACGAATCGACAAGCGACAACAAAACTGGGTTTCAACTGCGATGAGGAAGGACGGAAATTCTCCCTTTTGTTTCAAAACAAACCAACGATAACAATCAGACGAGCGAACAAAAAAAACGTTTCTTGCTTCAAAAGATCTTGCAGGATTGCCTGTCTCGTGTATCACAAAAAAGGATTCTGGCGAGGAAACGAGAGAGGCTGAGTCAAAGGAGGAAGCCAGATGAGTAGGGACATTGAAGCAGATTTTTTTTTTTAATATCAGCTATAGATAACCATTAGACATTAGAGCAGCTCTTCAGAAGGAAAGAACAGGAAAGGTGGAGTTAAGTCGAGTCAAATCATGTTGCGTTATAGCCCGGCCGACCACGGAGTCCAGAGCTGCAAGTGTGGAAAAAGCCGTTAGTTGAAAAATATTTAATACTTCATAACAGGAGAAGATAGGTAAGGGAGTTAAGGGGAACATGTTTTTACATTGTTTTAGCCAACGTTCCTCCACAATATACTAAAATCTTTAAAAAAAAAAAAAAAAAAAAAAAAAAAAAGAAAGAAAAAAAAAAAAGAAAGAAAACCAGGTTAGGTTTCAGTCTGTAATTTGGTGAAACCAACTACAACGACGGCAAGAAGGGCGAAAATAACAATAAAATAACAGAAGAAAATTTCATAAATTAAAAGAAAAACAGATAGATGAATTAAACAAGCAAACAAATGAGAGTTTCTTGTGATTCCGGCAATGCAAATTAGCCTCTTTTTTTTTCTTCTGAAGCGACATTTTGAACACTAAAACGTAAGCAAAACGAATTCAGAACACAAGAATATCGTCATAAAAAAAAAAGAAAGGCAACACCAGCAATTTTGTAGCTGTACAACAAAGCGTTATTTATTGCAAGAAATTTCTTAAATTATTGTTTTCATTAAAGTTTTCAACTTTTTGCGAGTAACTCTCATTTCATTTTCTCTAGGTCTCTCTCTCTCTCTCTCTCTCTCTCTCTGTGTGTGTGTGTGTGTGTGTGTGTGTGTGTGTGTGTGTGTGTGTGTGTGTGTGAAAAACCTTTGAATTTGATGTGGAGCATCACTATCAGATAATGCAAACCAATGACTGTACAGCTTGCGGCGCGTATTTATGTGTTTTCTGTCAGTGTTAGTTTTGCGTGTGATTGCACAGATGTTTTCCTGATCTTCTGTCTTCTGTCAATTGTAGTTTTCTAATGACTGTACAGATGGTTTCGTTCTGTTGTTGTGTGTATCCTCTTTCACACATCAGCTATGTTCTAGGGTAAAACAAGGCGACTGAACTTGTCCTGTCTTGTTTACATGGTTCACAAATGAGTCAGTTATAGCAGTAATCAGAATTAGAAGATGTGCAGATGCTTGGGCTCATGGCTCTTTTTAATTCTTGAGCTTACTTCTGATAGAGATCGCAGCTATAGTAGTGGAATCTATGGTTGGTTTACAGAACACTATGTATCAGGCTGCATGTAAAATGTGGGGTCTTTAGCAGATCTATTTACTAGGTTATTTTCGTCTTGGATTTTTCTTTTCTTTTGACACATTTTATCTTGATATTGTATCCACTCTTGTTTCAGACCTCTTCAAATCACAACACGTGATGGGGAAAAAATTCAAATTCATCATTTACCCGGAATAACTCGGTTGGTAGAGCGCCGGACTCGTTATCGTGGTGATCCTGGGGTTGCAGGTTCGAATCTCCGCCGGGCCGTTTCGGTACAGGGGGATTTTTTTTTCCCTCGGAGTTAACATTGGTTCTGACTCCATTTCCCAAATTGTCCTTTGAATGAGACTATAAACCGAGGTTCCGTACGTTGCACACACGTAAAATCCTATCACCAGCTTTAGGAAGAGAAGGCCAGTTTGGCCTTTGGTATGGATGACACGTTACACATAGCATGCACTCTGCGTGAAAAATCAAAAGAATGAAAGAATTGTTAAACTGAATGAACGATATTGACTGAATGACACGGGAAACGACTGAATAAAGCGCCAGCAGGCAGCTCTTCAGTTGGCACTACCCAGGTAGGCAGCCCGTTGTGTAAAACGAGAATGCGGATTGTAAAGCGCTTAGAGCTTGGTCTCTGGCCGGAGATAGGCGCTAGGCCTACATAAATACTTTTTATTCTTATAGTGTTTACAACATTCAACATACACGTACACTTGATGTGTGTAATTTTCACATACAGAGTTGATG
>JADBJO010004720.1:102500-105000 GCA_016801955.1 Conus betulinus
CATGAGTTCTTTCTGTGCAAAATAACATGAAGTTGCATGGATGCTTGGCATTGTCAGAACAAACTAACAAAGAGACCGAAGAAGAATATTTTTTTTAAAATCAATGCCTGATAAAATTGTGAACAGTTAAGAAAGCCTTATTTTCATCATTTGTTGTTTTAATAATTTCTCCTTGGAATTTTTCAGTGAGATTGTTTTTTAGCAAAAACTTCAGCATGTTATGTTGATATCTGATAACAAATGTATATTTTCAGTGGTCAGGCTGGGCGATTCAGTAGAGAATAAAGCCACGTAAGTAATAACTTCAAGTTGTTTAACTCAGTCCTTCTGAAAGTTTGGATAGTCTGTACATAATTGCAAGATATGATGACCGTTTGTAATGATAGCAAGACATTTGAAGTTTGACCGAGTCAAACCACAGATTACAACAAATTTAATGATTTTTTTTAGTCTGCGTGTTTTTCTTAATATTGTGATGTGAACGCAAAGCAGCTAACAACAACAACAACAACAACAACAACAAACTAACTGAGATGGAACCGCCTATCAACGTCTTAACAAGTGAAATATTTCATAAGGTGAAAAAAAAAAAACAAGTATTAAAAAAAAAGGCAAATAAGGCATGAACAATATCATGAATAGCTGAAGCCGTGATACACGTGCAAAGTCGTCTGGTTTATAGCAAAGGCGTGAACTGCCAACCGCTACGTACGTTTTGTTCTAGATATACCAGCAGAATATGTTGAATGGAAATGTTTTCAAAAACAACATTGTTCTATATATTACACGTCCTTTCGCTTTGATATTTCTAACTTTCGTAGCCAGTGGATGACCATAATGCGACAAAAGCAAAAAAAAAAAAAAAAAAAAAAAGCAGGTTGGGGCGTTTTGTAGCAGTTTTCCTTATCCGTTTCTTCTTTGTTTCTTCTCCTTCCTTCATGTATCTGCTTCCTTCTTACTGTCCTTATCATTCTTCCATTATTTCTTCTTCTTCTGTTGACTGTCCCTTTCTTATTCTTTCTGTCCTATTTTCTTTCTTTCTTACTGTGCAATCTCACTTCTTTAGATCCTGCATTTTAGCCGAGCCTTTCATACTCAATGTTCTTTTTTACGGGTAAGAAATGTTGGGAGAGATTTATCCAAAATTTATTATTGTTTTTTAAACACACACACACACACACACACACACACACACACACACACACACACACACACACACACACAACACGCACGCACACACACACACGCACGCACACACACGCGCACACACACACACACACACACACACACACATACACGCACGCACACGCACGCACGCACGCACGCACGCACACACACACACACACACACACACACACACACACACACAGACACAGACACACACACACTTCAGAAAAATAAATGAACACATGAAATTAATCAATTAAAAAAGGGAGTGTGAGAGGGGGCGGGGGGGGGGGGGGGGGGGGGGGGGGGGGGGGGGGACAGGGGCATAATTTCAGCATACGTCCAGTCTGTACAATATACAACAAGATGCAAAGCGTATAAAAGTACTTCCAGTTTATCTTGGCTACGCGTGAGATATTCCATGAAGAAGAAAAACCGTTAGAGGCCGTTATAGCCGTTAGTAACGGCTATTCTGGTAAACATCGGCCATCATCCGTGACCCGTAATGAAAATACCTACAAAGTTACAGAAAGATCGGCCAAGTACTTTCTGAGATATTCCATAAAGAAGAAAAACCGTTATGGGCCGTTATAACCGTTAGTAACGGGTATAACGGTAAAATAAAACATTGGAAATCATCCGTAACCCATAATGAAAATACCTACAAATTTTCAGAAAGATCGGCCAAGTACTTTCTGAGATATTTATAAAGAGAAAAATCCGTTATGGGCCGTTAAAGCCGTTAGTAACGGATATAACGGTAAAATAAAACATCGGGCATTATCTGTGACCCATAATGAACACACCTACAAATTTTCAGAAAGATCGGCCAAGTACTCTCTGAGATGTTCCAGAAAGGAAAAAAAAAACCGTTATGGGCCGTTTGTGGCGTTAGTAACGGTTATAACGGGTAAATAACACACCGGGCATCATCCGTGACTCATAATGAATATACCTACAAAATTTCAGAGAGATCGGCCCAGTGGTTTTATCTGGAGCGAGTGGAACACATTTTGAGCACGGACGGGCCACACGCACACACACACACACACACACACACCACACACACACACACACACACACACACACACACACACACACACACACACACACACACAGAGAGAGAGAGAGAGAGAGAGAGAGAGAGAGAGAGAGAGAGAGAGAGAGCGTTTTTTCGTCCCCATTCTAAAGTCCAGTTCTTTTTGAACAGGGAGTACACAAAAAAAAAAGTCTGATAACTGTATATTCAAAAGTTTCACTCTTTCGACCTTGTCTGAACAAGTTCCCTTGTTCACATCACACATGTTGATTTGTCGGCCATATTGTATCACAG
>JADBJO010004720.1:112500-115000 GCA_016801955.1 Conus betulinus
GTTTTCAGTACTCTGCAAATGTGATTCGTTTACATTGAAGTTTGCTAACTCTAGCCTGGGGGTGCACTATTAAAGATGGCATTGCTTCATTTGCAAATGTGCACGATGGCATGTAAAACAACACAAGGGTAACTCAACCAGTCTGTCCTGCCCCATTAGAGGGAACCTGGCCTCTCGCTGACCAGCACTCAGCTGCGATCCTGGGGCCAACAGTGAAGTTAGACAACAACGATGTCCAAGGGACAGGATGAGCCTCTCTCTCTCTCTCTCTCTCTCTCTCTCTCTCTCCCTCCCCCCCCCCCCCCCCCCCCCCCCCCCTACTGTTCGTCGTCGCAATCACCTTCATCCACGCAGGTCACGAACTACTTCTGGCCAGGACAGCCGCTGCACGCTTTAAGCGGCGAATTCTTCTGCTGGCTAGGCTGTGCTTTGAGGGAATCACACGTACATGCTGGTTTGTTGGTTCCACGTGTCCAGCTTGCTGTCCACACCTGCATTCGTGCAAACCACAGCGCGCGCCCATGTGTGTGTGTGTGTGTGTGTGCGTGCGTGTGTGTGTGTGTGTGTGTGTGCGTGTGTGTGTGTGTGTGAGGGTTTGATATGTGACCATCCTACGTGTGGAGAGAGGGGAGGGAAAGGGGGGAGAGAGGGCATGGCTTGAGCATTTCGCTCAGTGGCCACATGAAGATAGTACTTCAGTGTTCGTCTCCTTCTGTCTGCACACCGTGTCTGTTGGCTTGATTGTCGTTGTCCGTCAGCTGTTCTCACAGCAAGGGGGGTCCAACAGGAATCCAGCTCGTGCTCTGGAAGATAGGAATGCCACGGCTCGGATGGAGATGTGCACCTCTTTTTTGTAGTGTGTGTGTGTGTGTGTGTGTGGCCATATCTATTCTTACCTTTCTGTATATCCCCTTTATCCCGGCAGGGTACCTGTCAGTGACAGGTCGCTGTGCATGTGCAGCCCGTCTGTACCTTTCAGCCGGGTGTTCTATGAATAGTGAGCAGAAGATCACAATCGACAACTGATAGTTGTGTTCAGGGCTTTTTTTGCCATCTTGCCAGCTGTTGTCAAACTGGTCACCACTCCGGCGTGTATGTTGCTTGGGTGCCATTTCAAGAAGTAGGGTATGTTGGGGTGGGGGAGTGTGTGTGTGTGTGGAGGGGGGGGGGGAGAGGTGGAACCTTGCGTTCCATCCCTTTCGTTCCCCCAGTTTCTATATACTCTTCTGTATCTTTTCAACTCGAGAGCGGCACTGCGAATTCGATCTTTCATGGGTGACAGATCTGTCTGTTCCGGTTTCTCTCTTTCCTCCCCGCTGTATCACTCTGTTTCTTGTTTACCCAGTGTCCCCCAAGCATTGACCTTGCACGACCCCCTGGATTTCCCATCATGCCCTTCACTTTACCCACCCAAACTCCTCCATGTCCTCCATGTTCATCTCGGGAGTTTTCTCTATCCCTTTACCCCTAGTTCTCCATATCCATTTACCCCTAGTTCTCCATATCCATTTACCCCTAGTTCTCCATATCCCTTTACCCCTAGTTTCTCCATATCCCTTCACCCCTCGTTCTCCATATCTCTTTACCCTTAGTTGTCCATATCCCTTTCCCTCTAGTTGTCCATATCCCTTTCCCTCTAGTTGTCCATATCCCTTACCCCTAGTTGTCCATATCCCTTTACCTCTAGTTGTCCATATCTCTTTACCCCTAGTTGTCCATATCCCTTTACCCCTAGTTTGTCCATATCCCTTTATCTCTAGTTGTCCATATCCCTTTACCCCTAGTTGTCCATATCCCTTTACCCTTAGTTGTCTATATCCCTTTACCCTTAGTTGTCCATATCCCTTTATCTCTAGTGGTCCATATCCCTTTACCCCTAGTTGTCCATATCCCTTTAACCCCTAGTTGTCCATATCCCTTACCCCTAGTTGTCCATATCCCTTTACCCCTAGTTGTCCATATCCCTTTACTTATCCCTTTATCTCTAGTTGTTGTCCATATCCCTTTACCCCTAGTTGTCCCATATCCCTTTACCCCTAGTTGTCCATATCTCTTTACGCCTAGTTGTCCATAACCCTTTACCCCTAGTTGTCCATATCCCTTTACCCCTAGTTGTCCATATCCCTTTACCCCCTAGTTGTCCATATCCCTTTACCGCTTGTTGTCTATATCCCTTTACCCCTAGTTGTCCATATCCCTTTACCCCTAGTTGTCCATATCCCTTTATCTCTAGTTGTCCATATCCCTTTACCCCTAGTTGTCCATATCCCTTTTCCCCTAGTTGTCCATATCCCTTTATCTCTAGTTGTCCATATCCCTTTACCCCTAGTTGTCCATATCCCTTTACCCCTTGTTGTCTATATCCCTTGATCTCTAGTTCTCCAGATCTCTTCCCCCCACCCCACCTAGTTCTTTGTATCTCTTTACCCAAGTTTTCCGTATTCTTTAACCCCTAGTTCTGCATATCCCTTTACCCCTAGTTCTCCATATCCCCTTACCC
>JADBJO010004720.1:125000-127500 GCA_016801955.1 Conus betulinus
CTTTCTTGTTCTTCGATATCGCAGAGATTTTTTTTGTATGAAGTATGCTGTATCTGTACAAAATACACAAACACTTCTGTTTTACACCTACATCCATTGAGAAGGTTTCTTATACGTTGAAATGAGTTGTATTGGTAACTACAAAAAAAACCCTTGTGGTGACATTTTGATTTTTTGTCAATGACAAAACTACTAAACGGAAACGTCTCAGATCATCTGTCGCTGAACAGCTAAAAACGAAATGAAGTTCATTCCCTGTTGCTGAATTATGGCGACGACTCGCTCGATGATCTGTTTCAGTTCTTGCTCAATCTGTGCCTGCAATGCACCGGAATCCAGTGTCCATCAGGGTCTGTGCGCACCAGTCTCTGTGTCTATCAGGGTCTGTGCACACCAATCTCTTTGTCTATCAGGGTCTGTGCACACCAATCTCTGTGGCTATCACGGTCTGTGCACACCAATCTCTGTGTCTATCACGGTCTGTGCACACCAATGTCTATGTCTATCACGGTCTGTGCACACCAATCTCTGTGTCTATCACGGTCTGTGCACACCAATCTCTGTGGCTATCACGGTCTGTGCACACCAGTCTCTGTGTCTATCACGGTCTGTGCACACCAGTCTCTGTGTCTATCACGGTCTGTGCACACCAGTCTGTGTCTATCAGGGTCTGTGCACACCAGTCTCTGTGTCTATCACGGTCTGTGCACACCAGTCTCTGTGTCCATCAGGGTCTGTGCACACAATTTCTGTGTCTATCATGGTCTGTGCACACCAGTCTCTGTGTCTATCAGGGTCTGTGCACACCAATCTCTGTGGCTATCACGGTCTGTGCACACCAAGTCTCTGTGGCTATCACGGTCTGTGCACACCATCTCTGTGTCCATCACGGTCTGTGCACACCATCTCTGTGTCTATCAGGGTCTGTGCACACCAATCTCTGTGTCTATCTGGGTCTGTGCACACCAATCTCTGCGTCTATCACGGTCTGTGCACACCAATCTCTGTGTCTATCACGGTCTGTGCACACCAATCTCTGTGTCTATCACGGTCTGTGCACACCAATCTCTGTGTCTATCACGGCCTGTGCACACCAATCTGTGTGTCTATCACGGCCTGTGCACACCATCTCTCGAACAAGCGAAAGTCCGAGTCTCTGTTGTGTTTTGGGTCTAGTTCTTCGGTTCACCCACTATTTGGCGGCCACACTAAGCGAGTTCTCTCGAAAGCAATGACACAAAGATCGATTTGCGTCGTCACAGAGAGAGAGAGAGAGAGAGAGAGAGAGAGAGTACGAATACGAAAGATTTAATGTGTTCGGCTTAGTGTCCATTCACATGGGGACAATGATGAGGGGGGGGGGGGGGGGACGATGGATAACTGCACAATACTAACAGATGCAATCAAATTCAAATGTGTAAGGCCATCATGACATGGAAGCCACATCAAGGAAATACAGTTCATTTCATGATCAATCTGCTAAAGCACAATAACAACAGCTTTGGCGGCCCCTAACCTACATGAGCTTTTTGTAGCAAGTTCAAATAATGATAATAAACTAAACAGTTTACATCACATGAAGATTTTCTTTATAACAGAGCATTGATCACAAGTCTGAATGGTAACTGTATAGTGATTAGGGCATATTTTTAAGCAAGATTTCCTTCCCAACCTCACTGATGTCTGAACAGTTTCACAAGGAACTTCGTCATAGTTCAGTTGCTTCTAAACCAAGATTTTCTTTGTAACCAGCACTAGTGTCACATCAGGGTTTTTTTTTTTTCTCTCTCTCTCTAGTCTGAGGGTACTGACAAGGCTATCCATTGTCTTTGAGGTTTTTCCAAACAGTTCGTAACTGCGCGGTAAAGATCTCATGCATTCAGTTGTGCAGTGTCAGCTGATTCAGGGACATCCGGTATGCTGTTGCAGGTGTCCTTTTTCTTTGCGTCAGTCTCCAGTGGGTGGAAGCTCAGGCTGTCGTCGCGCTCCTCTGTATAGCTGACTGTGGATCGTTTTCTAACGTCACCGTATCAGTGGTGTAGAGAGAGAGAGAGAGAGAGAGAGAGAGAGAGAGAGAGAGAAACGGGCCGTTATATTCGCCTCGCATGTCTTCGAAGAGCAAAAATGTCCAACGCTGTAACGTCCCAGACCAGATTGCCTGCCAATGGTGTTTGACCAATGTGTGTGAACCAGGTGTGAAGGTTAGGATCAAACCCCGGACTTACCGTTGAGGCTGTTTCTTGCCCCGCACACAATTCCATGAAAACACTTGCTGCCTGAGATGACGACATCCGCAGCCATCTTTCTTCCTCACCGCACAGCACATGACCTTTCACCTTCTCGCTGATTGGCTGATCACTTTGGCTGTTCAACGGGTGAACGCCAGTACCTATTTGTACCAATCGGAAGGAAGGTGACAGAATTCAGCAACAGCCCGATGTATGTGTCTTTGATATTAATGAATGTGAAAAATACAGAAGAAAAAACAAACACGAAGACC
>JADBJO010004720.1:137500-140000 GCA_016801955.1 Conus betulinus
ACCGACAGACAGACGGGCGGACAGACTGACAGACAAACGGATACATAGGCAAGCAGACAGGCTGACAGACAGACAGACACAGAAATACAGAAACAGAACAGAGATAGACATACGGTGGGATGACTTTGGTAGTCAGACGAAGAGTTACAGTTACAGGCATAAAGAGAAAAGCAAAGAGAGATGGGGGTGGGTGGGGGGGTAGACGAAGAGTTACAGTTACATGCATAAAGAGAAAAGCAAAGAGAGAGATGGGGGGGGGAGTAGACGAAGAGTTACAGTTACAGGCATAAAGAGAAAAGCAAAGAGAGATGGGAGGGGGGGGGGGGGGGGGGTAGACTGATATAAAAAAAAGAAGAAAAGAGGAAGGGAGAACGGAAAGAGAGGAAGTAGAAGTGGGAGAGAGATAGAGAAAGGGGAGATGGGGTGGAAGAGGCAACAAAAAGAGGTAGTGAAGGGAGGGGGGGGGGTAGAGAGGAGGGGTGGTGAGAGGAGGGGACGAAGAGAGGGTGAGGGTGGGAGAGAAAGAGAGACGCTCACACAGTCTTCTCCCCTCAAGCAGCATGTCATCTGCCGAATTCATTGCCCAACAAACACGTTGTCATGAACGTCGCTCCAGAAACAATTTTCTCCGCCTCCTCCTCCATCTGTGCTGATGGCGCATTGAGTGTGGGGACTCTGGTCTTTAGGCCACAGGCATCGCGCATTTATGTGTGTCTGACCCTGGAAAGTGTCCAGTGTAGACAGAAGCCAAACAGGCAGATCCAATGAAAGTGGGAGAGAGACAAACAGAAATGTACAGACGATGGAGAGAGAGAGAGAGAGAGAGAGAGAGAGAGAGAGAGAGAGAGAGAGAGAGAGAGAGAGACCGACAGACCGACAGACCGACAGAGAGAGAGAAAGAGACCGACAGAGAGAGAGAGGAGACCGACCGACAGAGAGAGAGAGAGAGAGAGAGAGAGAGAGAGAGAGAGA
This sequence comes from Conus betulinus, assembly GCA_016801955.1. Lineage (NCBI taxonomy): Eukaryota > Metazoa > Mollusca > Gastropoda > Neogastropoda > Conidae > Conus > Conus betulinus. The sequence goes on from JADBJO010004720.1 coordinate 138,473, forward strand.
GAGAGAGAGGGGGGGGGGAGTGATAGACGGTAGTGTCGCGCACGTCTTACTTCAGTGACTGTATGATATGGAAAGCTCTCTGCATCGCGGCACAAACTTCTGGTTCTCTGTGGTTATAACCATACATCAGCAAATTCTGTCTTTGTATGAACATACTTCAGAGACAGACAGGCAAACGCAGTGGGTAGCGTCCAATAGGGGCGACGGGAGATGGGGGGGGGGGGGGGGGTGAGGGGGAGGAAAGAAGCACATTCAGAGGGAGAGAATCACGCAGAACAAGAGCAGGGAATGGAGAGAGTAAATGAAGGAGATGTAGGTGAGACAGTCTTAGAAAAAAAACAAACAAACAATGACTCCATTCTGTATGACATCACAACTCTCTCTCTCTCTCTCTCTCTCTCTCTCTCTCTCTCTCTCTCTCTCTCTCTCTCTCTCTCCCCCCCCCCCCCCCCCCAAAAGAAAAAACTTTTTTTTTCAAATGAAGATCGTTTATGTCCATTACATGCATCTCCAAACAATTAAGTCGAAGTTTTCCCCAGAAAGCAGACGCTGACAATATCAGACTGCCCTGTAAGTTGCAGATACGTCGAATTTGTCCCCAGAAAGCAGACGCTGACAATATCAGACTGTCCTGTGAGTTCCACATGTCCCCAGAAAGCAGACGCTGACAATATCAGACTGCCCTGTGAGTTCTACATGTCCCCAGAAAGCAGACGCTGACAATATCAGACTGCCCTGTGAGTTCCACATGTCCCCAGAAAAGCAGATGCTGACAATATCAGACTGCCCTGTGAGTTCCACATGTCCCCAGAAAGCAGATGCTGACAATATCAGACTGCTCTGTGAGTTCCACATGTCCCCAGAAAGCAGATGCTGACAATATCAGACTGCCCTGTGAGTTCCACATGTCCCCAGAAAGCAGATGCTGACAATATCAGACTGCTCTGTAAGTTGCAGATACGTCAGGTGGCTTTCACGCTGTTTGAGCTGCTCGTGTTTGTCTGAATGATATGAACAAACATAATTTGTGTGCTCGTGTTTATCTGAATGATATGAACAAACATAATTTGTGTTGCTCGTGTTTGTCTGAATGATATGAACAAACATAATTTGTGTTGCTCGTGTTTGTCTGAATGATATGAACAAACATAATCAACGATACCAGCTGAGTTATGCACCTACATCAAAAACAAACCTTCGGACCGGCAGTCACACCGGTGTGACACACAATTCTGCGTGACATTGAGCCTTGTAACACTTATCAGAGGACCGCTCATCATTACAATACCGTGTGACAAAATGGAGCAGGAGAACCCTGTGAAAAAGGTTACAGGAATCCGGAATACGCGCACCTCGACTCCAGACAGTACAGAGTTTGAGATTACAGGTCACGTATGCGGTACGGGCTGGGTTGCTAACGTATCCAACCCCTATCGCACATTCTCTCGCGATTTCCTCAGAGCGTACCGATTTTGATAGGGACGTGCGTACGTAACAAACTCCAGTGATAGTGGCCTTACCTGTATGT
>JADBJO010004720.1:145000-150000 GCA_016801955.1 Conus betulinus
TCCATGTGGAGATGGAAACTGTTGCGCGCTAGCATTCTGACATGTTGGTCATCACTGTTCAGAACAGAGATCAGGAAGGAGATGCGTTTGGCGTAGTACATGGTACTTGGTTTCAACAGACCAAGGCCGCCTTGTTTTCGGGGGGAAGGAACATGTGCGCTCGATTGGTAGAAGAGTTCAGTTTGAGATGAATGCGAACAAAATCAACTAACTTTATCTTCCAGAGTCTTCAGGAGTTTTTCTGTGAATTTTAAGTTGCTGTAATAAAAGTTCAACTTTGAAGAAGCCATGACATTTACAGCACCAATTTTCTTGCACAGTAATAAAGTGAAAGCGAAATCTTTTTCTAGCATTCTTTTTCGAATTCCTCGCTCGCCTGCGCCAGTTGCTCTTTCTCAGAAGTTCCAGTCAGATTTGTTTGAAATCCAAGATACTGATATGGCTCATCTTTTCCGTACATCGGTGTATCTTCCCCTTGCAGCGTCACGTGGACGTTCTCAGTCACATCTGTAGAAGCCCAGTTGTTTCCTGTGCGTTGTCCTTGAACGGTGACACACTTTCTGTGTTTCACTTCCATTCTGGTGTAATGCAGCAAGGTTTCCGTCTTATTTATCATTTCTTGTGAGTTCTCCTTATAGTGAGCACTGGCACATACATCATCCATTTTTGCCTGACATGGAGAAGGCATTCAGCTGGTGTGAATGGCTGCTCCATCCATCGAATCCACGGGTACATAATACATACATACATACATATACATACATACATACATACATACATACATACATATATATGCATACATATATACTTACATACAAATACATACAAACATACACGCACATATCAACGAGAGACAGACAGACAAACAGACAGATAGACAGACAGACGGAGATGCAAACATAAATGGAAACGAACTAGACGGAAGGGGGAAAGGGGAAAACCAGGCACACAAACAGATGGTAACAGAGGGAATTACAGATCTTGAGCGAGGAAGACAGAAAAGACAGGAAAGGAGACAAGCGTGCTGACAAAAGCAGTAACAGCAACAGAAACAAGGAGCAGAGGACGAAGATTTTATTAATCAACGACCTGATGGAATTACCATGCCAACGGAACTTCTTCTCCTTTCCTGCCTGCTGCTAATCCGCCCTCTGTGTCGTCTTTGTTCTTCTTTGCTGCCTCCTCCTCCTCCTCCTCCTCTTCCTCCTCTTCTACCTCCTCCTCCTCTCTTTTGCTCCTCCTCCCCTCCTCCTCCTCCTCCTCCTCCTCCTCCTCCTCAACTTCCTCCTTCCTCCTCTCCTCCTCCTCTCCTCCTCCTTCTCTCTCTCTCCTCGTCCTCCTCCTCCTTCTCCTCCTCCTCCTTCTCCCCTCCTCCTCTTTTCTCCTCCTCCTGTTTTTTCACATCTTCATCGTCCTCCTTCTTTTCGACTCTTCCTACCATTTCTTTTTATCTTCTGTTTGTTTTTTTTTCTTCTTTCATCATCGTGGTCTTTTTCGACTGCTCTTCTTCCTTCCTTCCTTCTTTTTCTTCTTCATTTCCTTCTTCTTGCGCTGTTTGTGCTTCTTCTTATTTATCTTCTTCTTCTTCTTCTTCTTCTTCTTCTTCTCTTCTTCTTCTCTTCTTCTTCTTCTTCTCTTCTTCTTCTCTCCTCCTCCTCCTCCTCCTCCTCCTCCTCCTTCTCTTCTTTTCTTCTTCTTCTTCTTCTTCTTCTTTCTTCTTCTCTTCTACTCTTCCTCATCCCCCTCCCCCCCTCCCCCCTTCTTTCAAACAATACAGTATCAAATGTGTAGAAGTGCAGTTGTATGCTGCCATCTGGATTATTTGAAACGCTTTTTCGTCTGACGTTCCAAGTTGTCTCATCAATACATTTCAGAAGGTCCAAATTCATTCTGTTCACCTCAGCTTTCGCTGATCTACATTTCATTATCTTACTGCATAAAAGTTTTTTTTTTTTCTTCAGTAGCTCTCCTGTTCACGAAAGAATCTCCACAAAACTGCATTTGCCTGCTTTGAATTGATGGAATCCTCTTGTTCTCAATATCTGACTGATCAGTGTACTGCAGGTCTCATCATGTGAACCCTGTTATTGTTCTGATACTCATCTGGTCCCAGTTCCCATTATTCTTACTAAAACTGTGGTCAGCGATCCTTCCTCATGAAGCCTCTTTCGTCTGGAATAATATGTCATATCAACTCAGATATCCTCTTTTGTCTGGAATGATATGCCATATCAACAACTCAGATATCCTCTTTTGTCTGGAATAATATGCCATATCAACTCAAATATTCCTGATAAAGCCTCTTTTGTCTGGAATAATATGCCATATCAACTCAAATATTCCTTATGAAGCCTCTTTTGTCTGGAATAATATGTCATATCAACAGATATATTCCTGATGAAGCTCTTTAGTCCGGAATAATATGCCATATCAACTCAGATATTCCTCATGAAGCCCCCTTTTTGTCTGGAATAATATGCCATATCAACTCAGATATTCCTGATGAAGCCTCTTTTGTCTGGAATAATATGCCATATCAACTCAGATATTCCTATGAAGCCTCTTTTGTCTGGATTGATATGCCATATCAACTCAGATATTCCTGATGAAGCCTCTTTTGTCTGGAATAATGTGCCATATCAACTCAGATTCCTGATGAAGCCTCTTTTTGTCCGGAATAATATGCCATATCAACTCAGATATTCCTGACGAAGCCTCTTTTGTCTGGAATAATATGCCATATCAACTCAGATATTCCTGATGAAGCCTCTTTTGTCTGGAATAATATGCCATATCAACTGAGATATCCTCTTTTGTCTGGAATATGCCATGCCATATCAACTCAGATATCCTCTTTTGTCTGGAATGATATGCCATATCAACTCTGGAATGATAGCCATATCAACTCAGATATCCATTTTTGTCTGGAATAATATACCATCCATATCAACTCAGATATCCTCTTTTGTCTGGAATAATATGCCATATCAACTCAGACATCCTCTTTTGTCTGGAATAATATGCCATATCAACTCAGATATTCCTGATGAAGCCTCTTTTGTCTGGAATAATATGCCATATCAACTCAGATATTCCTGATAAAGCCTCTTTTGTCTGGAATAATATGCCATATCAACTCAGATATTCCTGATGAAACCTCTTTTGTCTGGAATAATATGCCATATCAACTCAGATATTCCTGACGAAACCTCTTTTGTCTGGAATAATATGCCATATCAACTCAGATATTCCTGATGAAGCCTCTTTTGTCTGGATTAATATGCCATATCAACTCTCAGATTCCTTATGAAGCCTCTTTTGTCTGGAATAATATGCCATATCAACTGAGATATCCTCTTTTGTCTGGAATAATATGCCATCCATATCAACTCAGGTATCCTCTTTTGTCTGGAATGATATGCCATATACTCAGATATCCACTTTTGTCTGGAATAATATACCATCCATATCAACTCAGATATCCTCTTTTGTCTGGAATAATATGCCATATCAACTCAGACATCCTCTTTTGTCTGGAATAATATGCCATATCAACTCAGACATCCTCTTTTGTCTGGAATCATATGCCATATCAGCTCAGATACTCTGCCTTTCCGCCCTCTTTCAAATCAACCTTTGAAACAGTGTTCTTTTGACATGTGACTGATAAACTCAAAGTTGAGGCTGGATTTGTTTGGGTGTCCTCACAAGCTTTGGATGCCCGTGTTGATTCATCTCGTTGTGATTGTCTTTGTGTGAGAGGTGGGGGGTGTTTGACAAGGGGAGTGAAGGGGCAGGGCTGAATGGTGGTATGCTTGATCATGGATAGACCGTTTCACTGCGGATTGCTACTGATGTCTTGCTGGTCGTTCTTTCTTATTTGGTTTGTAATACGATATGTGAACTTGTTGTTTTGCAAATACCTGGGGTGCTTAATTGATCAGGATGTAAGTGTTAATGAGATTATCATGCTGCTGATAGTAATCTCTGCGTGTCTCTGTGTGTGTGTGTGTGTGTGTGTTATGAATGTGCGTGTGCACGCGCGCAGCAAGGGTGAGCGGGACGGGAGATACGTTTTGGAGGAGTAGGGTGGGTGGCTGTTAGAAGACGCTGGTTTTTCTGCTTGTATTTCTCTGTACCTGATGGTTTGGTGTCAAGTTGTTGAGCTTAGCAGCGCGCGCGCACACACACACACACAAGAGAGAGAGAGAGAGAGAGAGAGAGAGAGAGAGAGAGAGTTTTCGTCTCTACTGCGAGCTTTTTTTTTTTTTTTTCGCTGTCCCAACCTCTGCGCCACCTCAGAAGCAGAGCACCCACGCCGCTCATTCCGACACCCCGTCCACAGCCGAGCTTCTTGTTTGTGATTTGTCTTTGGGAAGCTGAGGAGTTTCACATCACACTGACACATGCTGCTCTGGATATGCACCAAGTTGTAGTTGCAGTCGAAGGGGCAGCAACAGGAACAGCAACATCAAAAGCAGTAGTGGTGATAGAGGCAGCAGCAACAGCAGTAGCAGGAATAACAGATCCACAGTCACAGAAGTAGTAACAGCTAAGCTGAGCTGAGAGAGAGAGAGAGAGAGAGAGAGAGAGAGAGAGAGAGAGAGAGAGAGGTGAACATACAAACAACCAAGACAGATACAGGGATACAGACAGACAGACAGAGAGGATGAAAGAATGGGGATATGACGTGAAACGTGCGACAGTATTTCCATTTCGTGTTCTGAAATATGAATATTCACAGGTGCAGCACCAGAAGTAGTAATAGTAGCAGTGGTGGTAGACGCAGAAGTAGTGTTTTGTTGTTGTTATTATTACTACTACTACTATCATTAATATCATTATTGTTGTTGTTCTAGTTATCGTTGTTGATGTTGTTGTTCTTTTCCTTATTGTTCTATCATTATTATCATTATTATTATAATTATTGTTGTTGTCGTCGTCGTCGTTCTTGTTGTTATTGTTGTTCTTGTCCCCGTTCTTGTTGCGATCATGTCTCA
>JADBJO010004720.1:155000-157500 GCA_016801955.1 Conus betulinus
TGTCCAGTTCTCATGGTGACCTCAGTTCTGATTTGTGCAAGACGAGTGGTTCTGGGATCCACACAATGTACAGATGGGGAGCTGGAGTAACAGAAGAACAGTTTGAGAATCGCGCTCAGAAACTCACACTGGTATGCTCACAGAATGACGCTAGAGAAGAAGACAGAATTCCTTCCCTTCCAGCACTCCCAACTCTGGTTCTAACATAAAGGCTTTAAGTAAACTTTGGAATGATGAGTCACAGGTGTGAAACAGTTTTTTGGTAATGACCGTGGAGTTATAGGCCATCGAGTTTAGCAGCACAGACATGGTTTTCGTCGACTGCTGAGCTATAAACTAGCCTACATGGCGGGACTTCACAACGGAATCTAACGGTCATGGGATGCAGGGATCCACTGGTGACTCCTGTATCTTCAGACTGGAGACCTAATGACAGCAGCATCTGTCATCATGTAGACTATGAACAAGGAAGATGCTGCCATGATGTTTGTTCCCTGTGTTAACAAAAACACCATGCACAGTAAAAGCCCAGTGGTAGTAAAAACGGACAGTATGGAGGCAAGCACACACGAGAAAAAAAAGCCTGAAAAAAGCGAGAGAGTTAATCAGCAAATACACTGTAACAACGGAAAGTTCAAATTCAGCCTAAAGCTTCCCAATGATGGGATTTTGAAACAAAAAAAAAAAAAAAGGATGAAAGTTGCAAGAGATTGAGGGGAGAGATTGTGACGGATGCGAGGGCAAAATGAGATAAGGAAGACTCTCATTCACATGAAATCAGGGAAAAATCAATAAGTGACCATGCAAACTCCCTCCCACCCCCCTCATCCCATCATCCCCATCCTCATCTCTACCAATCATCTGCTGCCCCCCCCCCCCCCCCCCCCCCCCCCCTTCACCCACCACCTCACGCTTCCTTTCTTAATTGAGGATCCAGTGAAAAATGTCAGGGCAAGATTGCCTCTATAACCTCCGCCCCACCCCCCATCCCACAGCACACCTACCCCTTTTTTCTCCATTCCCCCCCCCAAACACACACACACTTCTTGCAGCGCTACAAACCAGTGTCTGAAATTGAATTTTGACCTGTCAGTTTGTGTGCCCTGCTTGTCAGTCTCGTGGCCGAAGAGGCCAGCTTTTCTCTCCAAATGATTTTTTTTTTTTTCATTTTCTTTTCCCCACGTCCAATCCTATGGTGAGTTCCTGTCCAAAGGCTCTTCCATGTTGACAGTGAGAATGCCGATTATTTCATGCACCAATCAGAGGCTGTTTCTATACATGGTGCACAGAAAAAAAAAATGGTGGTACATAATTTTTAAAAAAAACAACAACAAAAAGTCCTGTCGGACCACTAGTCGTTAATGACGATATTTTGTCTGTTTCAAAGATAAAGTGGATTTTCAACGGAAGGTAGCAGAATCAAATTAGGACGTTCAAACTTCGCTTTTGCTCTCTCTCTCTCTCTCTCTCTCTCTCTCTCTCTCTCTCTCTCTCTCTCTCTCTCTCTCTGTGTACGTGGGATCTGATCAGCCAGGTGAATTCACTCTATTCCTTTAGAATGTAATGGGCGAGGTGGGGGAAGAGGGGGTGAGAGTGAGAGGGCAGCAAACTCAAAGACAAGATCAGAAAGATTTCCGTTGCTGTCTTCCATCTATCTTTCGGTCAATTTCCGAGAGTCATTATTCAAAATCAGATGGCATTGTGTGTTCTCCTGGCTTTTGAGAGCATGCTCGACCTGTCGTCACCCAAACGTTCCGTCATTTTGCGTAAATGAAAAAAAAGGCTCTTGAACAGCAAGAGAAGAGATGAAGAGGTGGGGGAATAAAAGAAAAACTTTTTGTAAAATAAAACAGGATTCTATTTTAACCTTTTCCCTCAAAGACAACACGGAACACAACGAAACAAATACAAGGGGAAAAAAGTTGATGAGACACAGAGAGAGAGAGAGAGGGAGAGAGAGAGAGAGAGAGAGAGAGAGAGAGAGAGATGGTGATAGTGGTGGTGGTGGTGGTGGTGTGGTGGTGGCGGGTGGGGGTTCGTAACATGCATTGTAAATTTTCGTGCCATTAGTCCATTCTTTTATGCAGCCGTAACACACTGGAGAGAAAAACACAAAAGAAATCCTGGGTGGTTGTGAGCGTGGACAGCCGGATTAGTTGACAATACCTCTGTCCTGTCGCCCATGACCAGGTGAAGTCAGCTGTGGAGGCCTCCGAATGCCCCCCCCCCCCCCCCCCCCCCCCTTCCAACACAGCAGTCCTTAGCCCAGCAGTCAGGGGACTGTGACGATGATGGTGAAGAGGAAGAGGACGAGGACGACAAGGAGAAGGATGGTAAAGATGTGTGGAGGGAAATGTTCTGTCTGACGTGGACAATGGTGCCCACACTTCTGGCTGCTCTGCTTTCAAACCATCGGTTGTCGGTTGGTTAGTTACATAGACAGCCAGCTAGAGTGAGTGAGTGAGTGAGTTAGCTAGTTAGCTGGTTGGCTAGTGAGTTA
>JADBJO010004720.1:162500-170000 GCA_016801955.1 Conus betulinus
AATGCTGATTATTTCATGCACCAACCATAGGCCGTTTCTATATACAGAGTACGGGAAAAACAAAAAAAAATGCTGCACAGAAAACATGTCCTGTCTGACCTCCAATCCTTAATGATGATATAGCTCAGTGGTAGAGCGCCTGACTCGTGATCTTGGTGATCCTGGGGTTGCGGGTTTTAAATCTCCGCCGGAGTCGTTCTGGTAGCGGGGGATTTTTCCCTCGGAGTTATTATTGGTTCTTCTGACTCCTTTTCCTAAAAAAGTCCTTCGAACGAGACTATAAACCGAGGTTCCGTGTGTGAACGCACGCACAACATCTTGCACACACGTCAAATCCCATCACCAACTTTCGGAAAAGAAGGCCAGTTTGGCCGTTGGTATGGATGACACGTTACACATAGCATGCAACGTGCGTGAAAAATTGAAAGAATGAAGAAAGTAAGGAAACTGGGTGAATGATATTGATTGGATGGCACGAGAAACGACTGAATGAAGTGCTGGCAGGCAGCTCTTCAGTCGGCTCTACCCAGGTTGGCAGCCCGTTGTGTACATGTGAGTGCGGAGTGTCAGCGCCTAGAACCTTATGCAAGGCGCTTTATAAATACTCGGTAATTATTCTTATTACTGTATTATTATTGTAATCATAAAATTATGATTCATTATCATTCTCTCTCTACTATATATCATTTGTATCGAAGCAGATTAGGACATCTCTCTCTCTCTCTCTCTCTCTCTCTCTCTCTCTCTCTCTCCTCTGTCTCTCTCTCTGTCTCTGTGGGTACGTATGTGTGCATGTTAAAAATCCAGCCAGCCCAGATTAATTTATTTTCCCTCCTTCGTTTAGGGTCTTGTAATAATGGGGGAGGGACTGAGGAAGAGTGCAGTCGTTTACGTGGGGGGGGGGGGGGGGGGGGGGGGGGGGGTACCATTACTGAGGAAGAGTGCAGTAAGTTTATAATCAGACAAATTAAGAAAGATTTCTTCGTGTACCTTCCATCTTTCTTTCCGTCAGCTGTCGTTATTTAAAAATCAGATGGTACACACGCGCGTTCTCCTGGCTTTTAAGAGCATTCTCGATCTTTCTGCAACAAAACGTACCATTATTTTGTGTGCACACACACACACAAAAAAAAAAAAAAAAAACTCTTTTAACAGTAAGAGAAGATGTGAAGAAGCACACACACACACACACACACACACACACACACACGCGCGCGCGCGCGCACACACGCACACTCATGCACGCACGCACGCACGCGCGCACACACACACACACACACACACACACACACACACACACACACACACGGGCGGGTTGGCGCGCGCGCGCTATATACAGAGACAGAGAGAGAGAAGACGGTAACGGTGATACGCTGGGCCACCTTCCACCTTTGTGACAAGTTTGTTAAAATCTGCTCAGTGTTGCTGGCGTACTCTTCTTAACGTCCAGACAAACTCACACACACAAAAAAAATTTTAACAGACGTGGGTTAAGACACAGCCTCTGTGGCGAAGATACTCTCATTATCACTTTGAATGGAATGACAATCTTCGTTTGATGAACAATGGCGGTAAATGCGTCCATTACGCACAGATGTAGGGTTCCTTCCTGTCGTTATTCTCTTCATTTTTGTGTCTGCACAACGAACAGCACTGTAACAGCTCCCTTTCTGGCTGTCGGGGTCGGCTTTTATGTCTCCTGCAGAGTTCTGAACGACTTGTTGGGCACTTAGTTTGCAATGACCTCAACAATGAACTCAAATGTCGTACTGGGAAGGCAAAATCAGCATTCAATCAGCTGAACAAAATATGGAACAGCAAGAAATTCTCCCTTGGAATCAAACTGAAATTTTATAACTCCAGTGTGATTTCAGCGCTGTTATATGGCTGTGAAACCTGGCAACTGAAGACCACCAAGGAGAGAAACTCGACGCCTTTGACACTAAGTGCCTACGTAAGATCATGGGCATCAAATGGTCAGACTTTGTACCAAAGGAAGACGTCAGGGAGAGGTCCAAACAGCTCCCCGTGTCAACCATCGTCTGCAGACGGCGCCTCCACTGGCTGGGTCATGTCTTCAGATTACCCCCTTCAAGACCTGCAAACCAGACCATTAAATGGGACCCCAGCAGGCCAGAGAAAAAGAGGACGACCCAGGATGAGCTGGCGACAGACAGTGGAGAGAGACCTCAGACTCGTTGACAGAGGATGGAGTGACACCAGCAAACTGGCTGAGGACCGTGCACAGTGGAGCCAACTGGTTGATTGCGGTCACTTTCCTGGAAGAAGAAGAAGAACGGTTATTAATTAAAGGTACCGCATTCACACAGAACGGCCTTTCTAAAATTATTGAACTTGAGTTGAGTAGTGTTCCTTATAGCTCAACCGACCACGTGAACTATTTCAGGACTGCAGACAGGTTAAACCGAAAACGTTGACAAATTCGGAGATCAGTGTTCAAATCCCTGTCGTGCCCCACAAGGAAAAGATCGATTGAAACAAAGAATATCAGCGAGAGTGTTTAACTCAGATGAAACGGCAACTATTGATCTCTTCAATAAAACTTCAGAAACCACATCAGATGCAACATCTCGGATCAGGATCTTTCAAGGATTCTGCAGTGACATGTTTATGCCTGTTTGTCATACACCACCCAGCACCCAGTAAGATCTTAGTCCTCATAGGTGTAACGCACAGTACGCACCATGCAGCCATCTCACGCTTTGAAAGGTCACATTGCAGAAGGTTACAGTGGCCAGTGTGCAATCTGCGAAAAACCCATTTCCTTAAACATTCTCTTGAGACCGATGGGAGAGGTTTCTTTAAGTCTGGAAGAATCAAGACAGAGTTAATTACCAGTTTGAGTGCCCCATTCTTCTTTCTGTCGTTATTGACTCACGTGTGTAACAAAAGAAGTCTGTGTAATAAGCCTGTCTGCATCGCGCGCGCGCGCGTGTGTATGTGTGTGTGTGTGCGTGCGTGTGTGCGTGCGTATGCGTGTGTATGAGTGCGCGCGTGCGTGTGCATGTGTGTGTGTGTGTGTGCGTGTGCGTGTTTGTGTGTGTGTGTGTGTGTGTGTGTGTGTGTGTGTGTGTGCGTGTGTGTGTGTGCGCGCGCGCGCGCGCGCGCGTGCAAGCGTGCGTGCTTTGCGTGTGTGTGTGTGTGTGTGTGTGTGTGTGTGCGCGCGCGCGTGTTTGTGTGTGTGTGTGTGAGAGAGAGAGAGAGAGAGAGAGAGAGAGAGAGAGAGAGTGAGAGAGAGAGACTTTTAATAGAGTGTCTCGCTCGATTTTGATTTTTTTTTTTCTGTGTGTGTGGTATGTGTGGACTCTAATATCCTTACCCCTATCCCTTGAGTTTAGTCGTCGTAAATTGGTCGGTAAGCGTCAGGGTATAGTCCGGAATCTTTTTTCCTTGTATGGATAGCTATGTTTACCTCCCTTGCATTTGTTCCTACACCTGTTTTGTTTTCCTTATTTGACGTGCCTGTGAATGAAGAAGAGCGAAAGGTCAAGGTGTGTGTGGACTGTTGTTGGCGCGTCCACAGCTGCAAGAGACGGTTCCAGGAAACCCTTGACCAAAGCGTCATGAAGAAAACCTCTTATCAAGCCATCTGTTGATAATAATTGGTCAGTAGCAAACCCAGAATGAATGAGTGGCCTTTTCCTGCCGGCAACACCATATCCAACCGACGACCGTGCCCATGAACTCGCCAATACCAATGATTTCAACACAAACTCATCAGGGGCATAGACGTGGAGAGGCAAAGCCAGACAAAATCATCTTTATGGAGAATTAAAGATTAAAGACTAAGCTTCAAAGCCTTTCTTCATCCTGTCTTCACAAAAGAATTACAATGTCAATTAAAATGATACAGAAGAAGAAAAGAGAGAAACTACAAACAAAACTGCATGTGAAGAAATCCCAGACTACAAAGTAATCATACCATTGAAAACGTCTAATGACTATCTCAAAGAAACATGTACGAACATTTTATAAAAAGAAAATACCCAATCAGACACAAATCGGAACTGGGGTTACCATGAGAACTGGGCATGGTCAGCCACAGATTTTGAGACTGTTTTTTTCCCAGTGATCTTTGAAGGGGGTAATTGTCAGAAGAATGGATCGTCATTGTGGTCTGAAACTGCATGACATCAGCTGTTGGATTTATCAACTACTGGACCTGTGAGCCATTGAGTATAGCGGCACCAACATGGCCTTTTGTCGACTGCTGAGCTATGAACTAGCCTACGTGGCGGGACTTCACAACGGAATCTAACGGTCATGGGATGCAGGGATCCACTGGTGACTCCTGTATCTTCAGACTGGGAGACCTAATGACAGCAGCATCTTTCATCATGTAAGCTATGAACAAGGAAGAAGCTACCATGATGTTTGTTCCCTGTGTTGAACAGAATCACCGTACACTGTAAAAACCCAGTGGTAGTAAAACGGTTCGACAGAATGGAATCATGCACACACCAGTGGTAAGCTTGAAAAAAAAAAAAAAAACACGAAATAAAAAAAAAGCGAGAAAATTAATGAGCAAGTACACTGTAACAACAGAAAGTTCAGCCTACAGGTTCCAAGACGTGGATTTGATAACACACGGGAAAAAAAAAAAGAGGAAAAGTTGCAAGAGATTAAGGGGAGAGATTGTGGTGGGTGCAAGGGGGTGAAAGAGATAAGGAAAACTTTCGTTCACATCAAATCAGGGAAAAATCAATAAGTGACGATGCAAACACCCTCCACCCCCGTCATCCCACCACCCTCCTCCCCCACCTCCACAAATCCTTCCTCCCCCACCCCCCCCCCCCCCCCCCCCCCGCCACGTCCCCTACCACCCTCACGCGTCCTTTCTTGATCGAGTATCTAGTAAAAGAGATGTCAGGAAAAGATTGCCTCCACAACCTCCGCCTCACGCCACTCCCCACATACTCACACTACTCGCTTCTTCTCCTCCATCCATCCCCCCCCCCACACACACACACACACACACACACACACGCACACACACTTCTTGCACCACTATAAACCAGTGTCTGAAATTGAATTTTGACCTGTCAGTTTGTGTGCCCTGCTTGTCAGTCTGGTGGCCGAGTTGACCAGCTTTTCTCTCCAAGTGAATTGTCTTCTTTTCTTTACCTTTCCTACCCCCCCCCCCCCCCCCCCCCCCCCCCCCCCCCCCCGTCCAGTCCTATGGAGTTTCCTATCCAAAGGCTCTTCCATGTTGACAGTGAGAATGCCGATTATTTCATGCACCAATCGGAGGCTGTTTCTATATATGGTGACAGACAAAAAAAAAAAAAAACAAAACTGGTGGTACATAATTAGATAAAGTGTCCTGTCTGACATCTAGCCATTGACGATATTTGTCTGTTTCAAAGGTGAAGTATATTTTGAACGGAAGGTAGCTAAATGGAATTAGGACGTTCAAACTTTGTGTTTGTTCTCTCCTCTCTCTCTCTCTCTCTCTCTCTCTCCTCTCTCTCTCTCTCTCTCTCTCTCTCTCTCTCTCTCTCTCTCTCGCTCTGTATGTGGAATGGATCAGCCAGGTTAATTCATTCTCTTCGTTGTTCATTTAGGGTGTCCATAGGTGAGGTGGGGGGAAGAGGGGGTGGGAGGGAGAGGGCAGTAAAATCACGGACAATATTAGAAAGATTCCCTTTTGTATCTTTCCATCTTTCTTTCCGTCAAATTTCAAGAGTCATTATTCAAAAGTAGACGGCTTTTAAGAGCATTCTCGACCTTTCTACAACCAAACGTTCCGTCATTTTGCGCGATTGAAAAAAAAAGCCTCTTGAACAGCAAGTGAAGAGGTGAAGAGGTTGAGGGTATTAAAAAAATTAATAAAATTTTGCTCTGATCTTTCTCTTAGAGACAACACGTAGAATAAGGCAGCAAATACAAGGAAAAACAGCTGAAACGGCCTCTTGCTGTTTAGTTCCCCTGCCTCTGCTTTTCACACACACACACACACACACACACACACACACACACACACGCACACACACACACACACACACACACACACACACACATACGCACGTATGCACGCACGCTCGCGGGCACGCGTGCACGCATGCACAGACACATAATACATACATATTTTTATGAATTTATATTTATATATATATATATATATATATATATACATATACAGCTGAACAATTAAGTAGTGGGGGGAAACAAGTGCAGGTTAACAATTCTTCTTCCATCATTACAGTAATGACTTGGCAAAGATTTGAATTTGAGAAAAAAAAAAAAAAAATTTTGAAGATGAAGTAAATGTGAAAATGTATATCATAAGTATGAAAACCCCTTCACTAGCTGCATAAGGAAACTATCGCAATCCCTCTAGAAGACAGATCTGTATGTGTCGCCTGCTCCGAGGCCTTTTCGTCCGCTGGATCGGACTCATCAGGGAGACACGGCTGATTGTGTCTGTGCTCTTGGCGTCAGATAGAGACACACCACAGTCCATAATTCTGTGGTGTTCCGACCGCCAAGAGTTCAAAAAGAATGCAACAGCACCCCCAAAGCAGCCAAACATATACATATATATATATATATAATGCTGAACAGTTAAGTAGTGGGAGAAAACAAGTGCAGGCTAACAATTCTTCAGTCATTATAGTAATGACTTGGCAAAGATTGGAATTAAAAAAAAATTGATGAAGATGAAGATAATGGGGGGGGGGGGGGGGGGGGGGGGGAGGGGGGGGGGAGGAGAATATATCACAAATATGAGAAACCCTTCACTAGCTGCCTGAGGGACCCTTCGTAATCCTCCCGAAGGCAGATTTATTTGTATCGCTGCTCCTAGGCCTTTCGTCCGCTGGATCGGACTGATCAGGGAGACACGGCTGATTGTGTCTATGCTCTTGGTGTCAAATAGAGACACACCACAGTCCATAATTCTGTGGTGTTCTCACCACCAAGGGTTAAAAAAATCCAACACTACCCCCAAAGCAGCCAGCGAAGGGTAGTAAATGGAACAAAACGAGAGGAAAAAAAGGTGCTGAAAAAACTAAAAGCATGATACAAACAGTATAACATGAACGGGACAATCTTTGAGCCCACGCCTGAGGATCCTTTCAAGAGAGAGAGAGAGAGAGAGAGAGAGAGAGAGAGAGAGAGAGAGAGAGAGAGAGGAGAGAGAGAGAGAGAGAGAGAGAGAGAGAGTTGCTAAAGCAGTACGCAATTATCATGTCAATTTTCGTGTGATTGTTCCTATTTTCTGCAGCCCTAAACACACCGGAGAGAAAAAGTCAAAAGAAATCCTGGGTGGTTGTGAGCGTGGGACAGCCGGAGTGGACAATGCCTCTGCCCTGTCGCCCATGACCAGATGCAGTCAGCTGTGGAGACCTCCGAATGCTCCCCCTTCCAACACAGCAGTCCTTAGCCCAGCAGTCAGGGGACTGTGACGATGATGGTGAAGAGGAGGAGGACGAGGACGACAAGGAGAAGGATGGTAAAGATGTGTGGAGGGAAATGTTC
>JADBJO010004720.1:180000-188427 GCA_016801955.1 Conus betulinus
AAACAGTCTCTTCAAGTGCTAGTCATTTGGTGATCGCGATAACCCGTCTCTTCAAGTGCTAGTCATTTTGTGATCACGATAAACAGTCTCTTCAAGTGCTAGTCATTTGGTGGTCACGATAAACAGTCTCTTCAAGTGCTAGTCATTTTGTGGTCATGATAAACAGTCTCTTCAAGAGCTGGTCATTTTGTGGTCAGAATAAACAGTCTCTTCAAGTGCTGGTCATTTTTTGTGGTCATAATAAACAGTCTCTTCAAGTGCTGGTCATTTTGTGGTCATAATAAACAGTCTCTTCAAGTGCTGGTCATTTTGTGCGAACCAAGCCCATGAACAGACAGGGGGAAAACAGCATGATTAACAATCCTCGCAACTGTTGACCTCTTTGTGATGAATCAAGCACGCGACACCATAGAAAAGCAGCACAGTCAACGACCTTTTTCCAGTGGTGATCATTTTGTGCCAGTCAAGCTCTTGAAGTGACACTGAAGCAGCATCTGAAGCAGTCTTTTAAAGTGTTGAGGATTTTGTGATAAATCAGCGTCCGTAAGGCCCCGAGAAAGCTGCATATTGTTTTAGCAAAAAAGCACCGTCTGTCACTTCTGTCAAAACCACCTTCTGTCACTTCTGTCAAAACTACCTTCTGTCACTTCACCGTCTGTCACTTCTGTCAAAACCACCGTCTGTCACTTCTGTTTAAAACCACAGTCTGTCAACTTCTGTGAAAACCACCGTCTGTCACTTCTGTCAAAACCACTGTCTGTCACTTCTGTCAAAAACCACCTTCTGTCACTTCTGTCAAAAACTACCTTCTGTTCACTTCACCGTCTGTCACTTCTGTCAAAAACCACCGTCTGTCACTTCTGTCAAAACCACCGTCTGTCACTTCCAGTTATGCATGGTAGACCCATGCGGAAGGAGACTTTCTTCACCATTAAGGCCAGGCAGGGTAAGCACGTCTCAATGCTCTACGTAGTTATCTTTTCTTTAGTTCACTTGGGGATAATCAGTTTTCCTCCCTTGTTGGTATTGTTAACGTGCAAAGAAAATTCAATGTCTACCAAGCGCTAAAAATGTTCATCAAAGGCTGACATCTGATATATTATACTTTGATCAATTATGGTTTCCAAGGAATTGTCAATATTACTCAAGAATATTACGTGATTATATATGGTGTTTTACACAGAAACACGCAAACTCTCTTCTAAATTCTTGTTTCTAGTGCTGTCATACGTTAAGTGTTATTTATGATATCTTTTTTACATGGCAAGGAATGTTTTAAACAATCAAAGACGATGCTACACACCAACCCTGTTATCATTTGCTTTAACTGCTAAACAATCAAAGACGATGCACACACACAAACATCTGTACTCCTGTTGCATGCCTGCACAGCGGTCATATCAAAGCAAAACCCATCGCTGTATGATAAATCAACAGCGATCATCCTCCTTACGACTTTCAGCCTGGTCAGCCACGGACAATGACCAATCCTCTGATTCCATCCCAACGCGTTCCTCACGATGTCACATCACCGGAAATGGCCAGCTGCTTTGATTATTTTTAGCCGGTACACGCCTCCTGCGCAGCCATCTTTACAAACGTCAGATAAGATCGATTTCATGAACTTCCATTTCCGGGAATACCCAGAAAAGATGCTTTTCCTTCCGTCAAATATAGAAGTCGGTTAGACGCTCGTCGTTAGACGAGGAAAATCAATAATCATATTACACAGAGACGAAAGTATGAGTCATCTGATTATGTCCGGCTTTGGAAAGGAAAATGAACACTGCCGTTGAACCGGCTCTGAATCTCCGTTTATGTTACAGTAGTTTTACCTAGGATGGTTTCTGTTCTGAACGACTCTGTGGTATTAAACGATAGCAACAACAACAACACTATCAACTGCTGTCGCAGCAACAAATGTAAACAACAGCTTCATTGAAAGTATCAGAAAGAAAACATCAACGATCATAACAAAATTAACGACAAAAGACATCAACAACAATTAAACACCAACAATTTCAACGCCAGTAAGAACAAACGGCATCAAATATTACCATATATCAACAATACTGAAAAACAAAATAAATGGACTTCAACGTAATGTAAGTATTATTACGCTGCAACAGCAGTAACAACAACGTCATAGCAATAACATGAGAACAGCATCAACCAACAAGGGAAAAACAGTAATAGCAGCAATATCATCAACAATGGCATCAGCAACAGTGACAATGGTGCAACGTTAGCCATTGACAAAAAATAGCAACAAAACAATGACAACAACGTAAACAACAAAGAGAGAAGTACTAACACTTCGCCAGAAGCTATAACGTTAACACCTGCCAATAAAAAAAAACAAGATTTAAACAACAACAACAACAGCAATAACAACAAACACAACAACAACGACAACAAGTAACATCCAGGAACGCAGTAGTAACAGGCAAACAAATTGAACAGTTATCAGCAAAGGCAACAACAAACAAAACAAAAAAACAAAAACAACGGCGATAACAACACAAAAAAAAAACCAAACCACCCAAAACCAAAAAACCAGCCAGAACAAGAACAGCTAGAACAACAACATCCATTTCAACAAACACTAACAACTTCCACAAACAGCGAAGTCTTCACCAAACGACTTCAACGACACCATCTTCAGCAAAGCCCACTCAACAGTTCTGCCTTCAGAGCGCTCCACCGGGGATCAAGCCCTCGGCCCCCGCGCAGGATCGGCTGTCAAGATGATCCCCAGGATCAGCAGGATGGCGAGTATCCTGAATCCCAGCAAGGAGAACTTGCTGCCACCACTACAAACAGCCATGCTGGCTCTGTTTATCGTCTCCCGCTCCTCACCGATCGTCACTCAGGCGCTCTTCTGCACTTATGCTCTCCTCTCTCTCTCTCTCTCTCTCTCTCTCTCTCTCTCTCTCTTCTCTCCTCGAGATCCCAACCCACCCCCTCACCCTTTACTCTCTTCCGCTTTCTTTCTCTCTGTCCCTTTTCCTCTCGCTTACATTTGTGCCAGCGAGCGCGGCACCGGGTTAGGAGAGAGAACTCTGGCAACATCCAATTACCTCCCTTGCCGCCGCCCCGGACGGCACAAGGCTCGTAGGGGTAATCTGGATTATTCCCCTTGATACCACAGGTGGCGTGTGGTTAGGGTGGGCAGGAGGCCATTTTGGAGGGGACGTGTGAGGAAAAAGAGAGGGGAAGGCGAGAAGAGAGTGGTGTGTTGTTTGCATTGTGGTGTGATGTGTCTGTGTGCGTGCGCGTGTCTGTGTGTGTGTGTGTGTTTGTTTAACTGTCTGTCTGTATTTCTGTTCTGTTGTGATGTGTGGGTGTCTCTGTGTATGTGTGTGTGTTTATCTGTCTGTCTGTATTTTTGTCCTGTTGTGGTGTGTGTGCTTTTGTATTAGTGTGTCTGTGTGTGTGCGTGTGGGTGTGGTGTGTGTGTGTGTGTGTGTGTGTGTGTGGTGTGTGTGTGTGTGTGTGTGTGTGTGACTGAGATAGATGATTTGTGACAGCAATGGTCAATCAGATAAACTACTTTCAGTCTATTGTGTCTGTGTCTCTCTGTTTGCATGCATTGTTGTATGCTGTGATGTGTGTCTGTGTGCGTGTGTTTGGGGTGTGTGTGGTGTGTGTCTGTGTCTGATGTCTGTGGGCGCGCGCGCGCGCGCGCATGAATGTGTGCGTGCATTTGTGTGTTTGTGTGTGTGCGTGTGCGTATGCGTGTGTGTATATATATATATTATATATATATGTGTGTGTGTGTGTGGTGTGTGTGTGTGTGAGAGAGAGGAGAGAGAGAGAGAGAGAGAGAGGAGAGAGAGAGAGAGCGTTTTATCTGTTGATCTAACTTGGTGTATATGTGTGTATGTATGTGGTATATGAATGTGTGATTTTTTGTTCATCTATCAATCGATCTAACTTTATATGTGGTATGTGTCGGCCTGTCTGTCTCTCCGTCTGTCACCACGGCGGATCAGTCCTTCACGAAGGGAACTAGGGTTCACTTGTTGGGTATCTAGCCGTCACCAGATGTAACGGTACTCAGAGATAGGAGAGAGAGAGAGTAAGAGAGAGAGAGAGAGATGTGTGTGTGTGAGAGAGAGGAGAGAGAGAGTGAGAGAGAGAGAGAGAGAGAGAGAGAGAGAGAGAGAGAGAGAGAGGACAAAAACAAGACAAGACAAGACAAATTCTTATTTACGAGGATAATAGATAAGCACTGATGTGCTTTTTTACATCCAGTCCTCGCCCTGAGTAGGGTCAACAACATAAAATAAGATGAGGTAACAAAGGAAAGCATGCACAAAGTGACTAGAACTACAATACAATACGGAATTAAATTTAGAAAAAAAAATAGAGAGCTAGAGACAGAGAGACAGACAGACAGACAGACAGACAGACAGACAGACAGACAGCCATACAGACAGACAGAGAGAGAGACGGAAGAGCGAAGGGAGTGTGGGGGGTAAGGGTGCAGAAAGAGAGAGCGAGAGGGAGAGAGAGAGAGAGGAGAGATCGAGGGGAGGAGAGAGAGAGAGAGAGAGAGAGAAGGTGGGTGGGAGAAAGAGGCGAGAGAGTGGTTGCGATAAGAGAGCATTTTAGAACAATCTGACAATCAAAAAAAAACACAAAATCCAAAGATATACAAGACAATCGATTTTGAAGCACCGGGGGGGGGGGGGATAGAAAAAATAAAGCACAAATGGAGGGGGGGAAATGCATAATGATAGCCCAGTCGCCACGAGAGAGGAGGAGAGAGAGAGAGAGAGAGAGAGAGGGGTACAAAGATAGAGACAGAGAGAAACAAACACGTGGAGAGACACAGACACTGAGAGAGACAGACACAGAGACAAACAGACAGACAGATAGAGGATAGACAGACAGACAGAGCCAGAGAAAAACAGTGACACAGAAGAGAGACAGACACAGAATGACAGACAGACAGACAGACAGACACAAATACATACAGGCAGACAGACAGGGGAGAAAACATGTCTACGGAAGGGGGTAAAAAAAAAGAGGGAGGGGGGACGAGGGATGGAGAGAGTGAGTGGTGGAACAATTATATCACACACACACACACACACACACAACACACACACACACACACACACACACACACAAGCTTCTCTCTCTCTCTCTCTCTCTCTCTCTCTCTCTCTCTCTTTCTCTTTCTCTAATACGCACCGCACCTCCAAGTCTGTGATTATGGTTATGTTTGTTCGCTCCTTCTTTTGTTTATTCGATTTTCTCTTCAGTTGTGTTCCCCTGTACGGTATTTCAGATATATATACCTAAATCTTTAATTATGTCTGTTTCGCCCCTCTCTCTCTCTCTTTCTCTCTCTCTCTCTCTCTCTCTCTCTCTCTCTCTCTCTCTCTCTCTCTCTCTCTTTCCCCAAGATACATACTAAACATGTAGGACTGTATTTGCAGTATGTTTGTTCCTCTCTTGTTTGCTTATTGCTTCTTGCTGTGTGTTTTATTTTTCCCCTGTATCCTCGGTACAGTTTATGTAGCAAACCCTGAACCTTTAGAAATGATCTATTTTTCTGCTCTCCCATCCCCACCCCATCTTCCTCTCTCTCTCTCTCTCTCTCTCTCTCTCTCTCCTCTCTCTCTCTCTCTCTCTCTCTCTCTCTCTCGACGACCATAGTCCGCGTACCAGAACGAGTGCATACGAACGCAAGCAGGCACCCACGAGCGTTTCTCGGATCTCAATTTCACAACGGAACAAATTGCTTTCGTGACTTCAAACTCTGTCTGACAGTCTGTCTGTCTGTCTGTCTGTCTGTCTGTCTGTCTGTTTTACACACACACACACACACACACCACAACACACACACACACACACACACCACACACACACACACATAAACAACACACACACACACACACACACACACACACACACACACACACACACACACTACCCTAGAGTGTGTGTGTGTGTGTGTCACCTAGAGTGGCCTGCCCCGGATTACTAAAGCAGCAGGATCTTACAGCTCTACCATTTATTATAGTTTTTACCGGTCCGAAGATTTTTTATACGTCGTTAAAATATGAATGTATTTTCCCAAGTGTTTTGGTGATCTGCAATAAGTTGGTTTGTGCGGTGATCACAGTTGGGATGTGCGTCCAGTCTACCTGTTTTGAGTCGTGCAGTGTTGATGGCAGTTTTGGCTACTGAGCCGGCGACCATTTTGGAGCGGCACACTTCAAGTGGGAATATTCACATTGATCTGATCACTGCCCGTAAGCCTTTACTGCTTACAGGTCATCAATTCCTATTCTTTAAACCAACATCGTCCTCTTCTCTTTTTTATGATAATAGTCTAAAAATGTAGACTCTATGTTATTTAGACGTCTGCAATCACCTATATGTGTGACGAGACGTAAAACAGAATTCCTTCCAACACTAACACTCACACACACACACACACACACACACCACACACACACACACACACACACACACACACACACACCACACTACATTCCATAGACTTGAAAAGAAGCCAAGAGTGAAAAAAAAACAGCAATGAAAAGACGCGCAACATCCAGAAAACCACAGAAACAAAACCATTACACAAACCCATCAATGGCAGCTCCAAACCACGACAAAACAAACCGTACAAAAGCCACAAAGCAAAACACCATGAAACAAAGCAAACTGCGATTCTTTCTTTTCAAAATAATAATAATAATAAAACAGAAAAGAAATGCACTTAACGTGCAAACAAACAAAAGAAATGATTCATCAAGAGTAACAGAGGGGTGGGTAATTCAGTCTGAATATCAAACCAGATTAAGAATGACATTCCACTCCCTGACAGTTCTCGCGCCGCTTCCATCGATTTGCAGGCCACTATAGCCAGTGTGCAGCATCTCAAGTGTCGGTCCTGTCTTAACAAAGCTCTGTCTTTGGCTTCTTTCGGCCGGGTCCGAACCCTCTCCCTCATCACTGCACTCTATCTCACATCCGCTACACCCACACATCGTCATCACCAACCATAATTTCCAACCCCTCCCTCCACTCCCTCCCCAACCGACGGGCCCAGCTTTTCCATCTGCTCTGTGTCAGTGGCCACATGCCCACCCCCTTCCCCACCACTACCACACCACACCTGTGTACATTCAAGCCTTTATCTTTTTTTTTTTTTTTATTTCTGTTCTTCAAAAACGATGTGCGCCTTCATCTGTTCATACCACCCACGCACACACACACACACACAACACACACACACACACACACACACACACAGAGCACAAACTGTTAAAAATTTATGCCGGCTCGGAACTGCGACATTCATAGAAAAACACACTAATGTCACATTAGATTCAGAAAAACAGAAAGTCTATTGTTCTCACGCTATTTCACTTGAAAAACAGATACTTCTTTTAGAAAACAGGAGAAACTTAGCCATTTGTATGTGGAATCATCTCAATGTAAAATGCAGGGGAAAACTGATTTTAAAATGTATGGTAATAAATTTTTAGATTAAAAAACATTTATTTTCAACTGAACATTGCTAATTGTCGTATGAACAACATTTTGTTTTGTTCTCATGAAAAACCATGATTTGCACTTTTATGTTAATTTTGGCCACTGAAAAAATTTCAGTTGCATTTTATATTATCAGGTAGAGGCGTCTTTCATGTGATGATTACTTACGTTTCTCTACGAAATTCAATTTTTATGTAGAGCGTGAGGTGGTCTATACGTTTCCGTTCTGTCTATCGGGGTTGCTGGTCGATCCTTCTACTCAAACTAGCTCTTTTAAAGATAGAGGAGAGGGAGAGGGAGCGGACGTAAATAGACAGAAGAGATGAAGGTATTACATACAGGAGATTAATAAAGCACATATGCCCACACACTACACATATTACAAAGGCATGCAGGCATGCAGGTAAAACACAGAAGAGACAGGCAGACACCAGACACAGGGACAGACCAAAACGGCAAGCCTATCGCACACAGACAGACCTGACAAACTGACAACCCCAAACACGCTACAAATCGACAGGGCGGACCACCATCCTAAACAGCACCACCAAACCCACAGGGTGGCCACCCAACACCTATCAAACAAGCCATCAACAGGGCCGGCCAACTCCTCAAACAGCCCACCACAGGGGGGCCCACACCTACTCAACCAGGCCACAAGGGCTGGCCCAACACCTCCTCAACAGTACACACAGGGCCAACCCAAACCCCTAACAGTCCAACAAAGGGCCGACCCACACCCCTAAAACAGGCCAAAACAGTACCGGCACCAACTCCTCAACCCGCACCAAAAATTGCAAAGGGCCGGTCCACACTCCTCAAACGGAAGACAACAGGGACAGACAACAACCTACGTAAACCGCCACTAAAACCACAGGGACAGCCCAAACCTCCTCAACCGACCAT
>JADBJO010004721.1:22500-32500 GCA_016801955.1 Conus betulinus
TTGGCATCCTGAGTAGAGCAGATGATGGTGTTGGCCCGATGGGTGAGGGTGCGTATCACTCCGAGTTTGTGTTCCAGTGGCTGGTGGCTTTCGAACTGTAGGTACTGGTCGGTGTGGGTAGGTTTGCGGTACACACTGAAGGAGAGGCTGTCCTCTGTCCGTGTAATGAGTGTGTCTAGCATGGCAATCGAGTTGTTCTCCTCCACCTCATGAGTGAATTTGATAGCAGGGGTTGACTGTTCAAATGGTCAGTGAAGTCTTCCACCAGCTCCCTCTTGAGAATGGTCATGGTGTCGTCCACGTAGCGGCCCCAATAGCGTGGAGGAGAATGGTAAGACGCCAGGGCCTTCTCCTCGAAGTCCTCCATGAAGAGGTTGGCTACAATGGGGCTGACTGGAGAGCCCATGGCCGCTCCTGCGGTCTGCTGGTAGAAGTTGCCTTGGAATGTGAAGTAAGTGGTGTTGAGACAGCAAGCCAGGAGTTCACAGATGCTGTCCACGGAAAACGTAGTACGCTGGGGCAGAGTGTCGTCAGCCTGGAGTCTTGCTTTGATGATGTGGATGCTTTTTCTTCGATGGGGGATGCTGGTGAACAATGCCGAAACATCATATAATATTGGCACTCGTCAGGAGAAAGGGTGTAGTCTGCCATTTTCTGAACCAAGTCCGCACTGTTGATGATGTGTTCCGTCGTGCCAACCAAGAGGAGACAGGATGTCTGCCACAAATCTCGCCGTCTTATACATGAGGGAACCTCTGGAAGCGACTATGGGATGGAGAGAGGGACGTCTTTCTTGTGCACATTAGGAAGGCCATAGAACTTGGGGACATCAGTGGTTGATGGGTACAGTTTTCTGTAAAAGTCAAGGGAAAGTCCGCCCGCCTCCTTGAGACGTTTGAGCAGATCCTTGAGCTTGGTGGCATACCTGTTGGTGGGGTCTTTCTTGAGAGGCTGGTAGGTTTTTCTGTCATCCAACAGTTGGCTGGCCTTGTCATAGTACATGGACTTGGGGATGATGACCGTGGACCGACCCTTGTTGGCCGGGAGTATCAAAATCGTGTCGTCTTTCCTAAGTCGGGCCAACGCACCCCTCTCCTCACAGGAATGTTGGTTTTTTCGGCGGTTGTGCTTGTTTCAGGATGTTGACACATTCCGACCTCAGATGGGACGCCTCTTCTGTATGCGGGCCTATCTGTCTGCAGGCGGTTTCGATACTCGTGATGTAGTCCACGATGTAGTCCACGATGGGGGAGTTTGTCCAGGATCACAGCAAAATGAGTCCCTTTCCAGCACTTGCTGTTTAGTCAGAAAGTTCACGTTCCGATAGATTCATAACCCATCTCTTCTTTACCCTGCGCTTCTCTTCTTCAGTCACAGGTACAATTGGAATGTGATCGTTCTTGTCACGCTTCGATCTCGCCATTAGTTTCTCAAACTTGCTTCTCTGGCGCATGCGCACTTTGTTCCATTCCAAGTTTTGAGTTGACTCGAGCCAGTCCTTCACTTCCGCTAGTATCTCAGTCGGAACGTTTGCACTCAACCTGTCCGAACAGAATGGATATGTTTGTTCTAATACCTCGATCCTCAGACTGATCTGCTTTACGCGCTCGTTCATCAGGGCCCGCTCCGTCCGGAATAAGATGTTGCTTGCAACTTTTCCTTTGACTGATGACTTGATTTTCAAGCTGGTCGGTACGACACCGTGATGTTTACAGTGTAGCGTGAAATCCAGATGGTTTCGGAATCTCGCTAAGGCTCGGTGCGCTCAGCCAGGAATGGGACCATTCACCCTCTCCCCAACTGATTTTTTTCTGTGTGCGCTGTTAAGTAGATATTCTGAAAACAATCGCTCGCTCCTTTCTGAAACTTCCACCCCTTTCCTCCCACTCCCCCGACCCCGCTAATGTCGTTATTGTTATGATTAAGTTCCGGATATGGGGTGATGTGGCAAGACGTGCAGTCGAGAAATCATTAAAAGAAAAAAAAAAAAAACCCTTCCTTGCCGGACTGAATGATCCGCCACTGCCATCTGTCGACAAAATGACTCGAGAACAACCAGCTCAAGTTCCCTCACATGTCACATGGATGTTTGTCAGGCCAGTCAATATCTACGGAAGTGATGACATTTTGAAGACTCCGAATGCATACAAGATTAAATCAAAGTTTGAAAAAAATAAAGATTTGACTTTCACGGAATTAGTGTTTGTCTGTCTTGATCGTGGTGATGATTTCTTATCGTATTTTTTATGTCAAATTTTGTTTTCAGTCATTACTGGAAACAGCTGTAAATCCTGTTTCATAACAGACACTCAAGCATCATACAGTTATGTAGTTTTCTTTCGTTAAAAACCGGGGGAAAACGCTAGTTGAAGTCTTGTGAAAAATTGGTAAACAAATATTCTCCAAAGTCACCAGTAAAAGTTTACATCAAATGACGGTTGTAAACTGAAATATGTTTTCACCCGTTCCAGTATGAATGTCAAAAGTGCTAGCAATCGATAACACCTGTCTTGACATTATTGCCTCACCAGTGTTGACGTACATGAGATTTTGCCATTTCATCTTCTTCTAAGCTGTCATGTGTTTTCTGTTTAGTCCACATTCCTCCAGTTTTTTGTTACCTTGTTCATTTTCATCAACGAGGCGTAACACTAAATACACACTACACCACATTTGCTAAAGCGGTCTGCAGTTACAGTGTCGAGCCGTTGTTCAACCAATGTTGCTGGTGCGTCCCCCCCCCCCCCCCCCCCCCCCCCATCCCCTGCAGAGAAGTGGACAGGGACAGGACAGACACGCTATAAAGTCATTTGCATGCCTGACTTTTCGCACTGCTTTATATGCATGCACTCTGTGGGTCTTGAAGACACGAGTGCCTGTCAGTGAGCGAAGAAGCTCAAGTCATTGCGAGATCATGACAGAATGAAACTCCTTTACAGCGGTCAGACGGAAACAGTATGGCCAAAATGTTTTGATGTTGATATAGATATCTACTTGATACATTCGTATTCGAGCCCGCTGACACACGTGTAATGTTATTGATCATACAGCAAGATCGTTTCACACTCGCTTACACTTGACATGACCAGGTTTTTTGTTAATTTTTCACCCTCGACTGAGTTCATGTAATTTTGATACGCTTCTACGTTGCAGCTGTTGCCCTGCGATTTTGATCAAATAACTATGCTGTATAACTAAATCAGAGTCTGCATACGGGGCCGGAATAGCTCAGTTGGTAGAGCGCCGGACTCGTAATCTAAGGACTGCGGGTTCGAATCTCCGCTGGGTCGTTTCGGTACAGGGGCATTTTTTTTTTTTCCATCGGAGTTAAGATTGGTTCTGACTCAATTTCCCATACAGTCCTTCGAATGAGACTATAAACCGAGGTTCCGTGTGTGAACGCACGCATAACATCTTACACACACGTAAAACCCCATTTCCAACTTTCGGAAGAGAAGGCCAGTTTGGCCGTTGGTATGGATGACACGTTACACATAGCATGCACCTTCCCCGAAGGATGGAGTATGGCTGCCTAAATGGCGGGATTAAAAAAAAAAACGGCCATACACACAAACCTCCACTCACTTTGTTGGGCAGATGTCTATACAGGGAGTGTCCGGAGGAGTATCAGCCTGCGTACGCAAAAGAAGAAGAAAAGAGTCTACAAACTCAGTTGACAGTTCGGAGGGAAGTAAGCCATACATGGGTTATCTACTCCTGATCGCATAGGGCGATTCTGATTCGACATTGCTTACCCGTGTTCTATTCGATTTATCTTCCATTATCAATATTGCTTACAACTCTGATAATGGAAGATAACCCGAATAGAACACTGTTCTAATCTGCCAACTTTGAGAGAGAGAGAGAGAGAGAGAGAGAGAGAGAGAGAGAGAGAGAGAGAGAGAGAGAGAGAGAGAGAGAAATTCTTCGTCTTGTATACGTCTCGCATCTTGTCTTTCAGCAAGGTAGCTCAAGAAGATTGGAGAATGGATCTTCATCCAATGACAGTAAATCTTCAGCAAGGAGAACGTGTTTTTGCCCATTGCCCATTCATCTATCACATATGCAAACACAAAACACAGACAGAAAAGGAATCTTTTTAACCAAACAGAAGTTTCAAGTTACTCTGTATATCCTGAGCTAACTCGTGGTGTACTCAGCGACAACAGCGAAATAAATGAACACACCACCAAATCTACATTTTAGTCCAGACTGACGCTGCTTGTGATCCACACAGAACACACCAAAGCTTAAAAAAACCAAACACACGTGACTGTTTACGCCCACCTACCCTCCCCCTTCACCCCCCCCCCCCCCCCCCCCCCCCCATCCTCGTCCCCATCCTCATACCTCCCCTCCCTTCTCCTACCACCGTCTAGCCTCACGTTTTCCTTTTACACGACGCAGGGTTATTTGAAGAGTCTGTGTCTACAGATCGTTCAATCACAAGATCTGCAGGGAAAAATCTGACCCAAACACTGGAGGAAAAGTCGTTCGGAAGAGAGTAATGAACATGACATCTGGGAAGGGGAAAACAATCTTCATATGCACAAGGTTGGATGTCATGGCTCGTACATCGTTCCTTTTCTTCTTCTTCTTCTTCTTCCTTTTTTTTAGAGGGGGGGGGGGGGGGGGGAACCAGCGATGGACTGACAACATTGCAGAATGGACAAGAAACCAGGCTAGGTACACAACTGAGGGAACTACAGGTCGATTGTTCTTCAGTGTGCTGTCCCAATGAATCTTCACAGAGTTAACTCTTTCCCTACGAATACTGGTGGTGCTAGTTGTTCCCTGCATACGTGCCATGTTTATGGTTGCTCAACCACTGTTAACGTAGATTATTTAGCAGTTTGCTTCCCCCTCCCTTCCCCCCCCCCCCGCCCCCGCCCCCCCCCCCCCTCCCCATTTCTGTGTTCTATTTCCGACCTAGTTTGATAGCTGTTTCTTTTTTAAATAGACGAATTCAATTCTGACACTTAAAATAATTGTTTTGGAGTTCAAATAATCGGTTTTAATGCGTTGCTATACTCTCAGACAAAACCGACCCAATACTCGACGGTATATGTGCATGTATCCACCCACAAGATGAAGATAGTAATGATGATGTGAAGGCGCAGAGTTTTTGAGTTAGGAATGCTGATTTCTTTCTCTTCTTCTTCTGCGAAGCATGCGGTTAGTGTGAAGAGGGGGGAGGAAAAGAGAAGCTGGGGAGGAGGAGGAGAGAAAGGGAAGCAAACTTTAAATACAGAGGAGGGAGGAGGGAAAGGAAGATAAAATAAAAAGATAAACAACTCTTCTCAATCAGTTTTCACTCGTCGGGTGAACGGAAGAGGGATCTCAGTATCTGAAGACCCCCTTCATTTGGACCGCAACAGTAGAGCCGGGGATAAGCAACGAGCGGCGCACAGACCGCATTAGATCATCATTTGCCCCGTTGCACGTGCGGCCTTCCGTTTAAGCCCGGGGCCAAGCTATTTTTGGAACCTGATTTTGCTTTTATGCCTACCACCCCGCCCCTTCCTCCTACCCGCCTCTCCCCCCCTCCTCCTCCTCCTCCTCTCCTCCACCTCCCTCAACTCTCTCCCACCTCCTCTCTGCCCCTACCCTTCTCTCCCCCATCTCACCAACGACTGACTATCCATGCCTAAGCTGTGTACACCAACTTCCAAACTCTAGGGTCTGATCAGTTCGTACTGAGTGATATGGGGAGAGGACGAAAGAAATGGCGATGGAGGGTGGGGAGGAATGGGGAATGAGAGGGGAAGGGTTGAGGGAAGCGGGGTGGGAGGGAGGGGGGGGGGGGGCAAAGACGGACAATACAAGCTCTTGAGGGCGGCGGGCAGTGCAGGTTGGATGAGGTGGATTGGCGAGAGAGTGAGGTGAGGCTGCTTGAGAAGTTATGAGAGTTTGTCACACATACCCAAGAACGCTGTCTCTCTCTCTCTCTCTCTCTCTCTCTCTCTCTCTCTCTCTCTCTCTCTCTCTCTCTCGCGCGCGCGCGCGCGCGCTCAGGCTTGACAAACAATATGCTTTGACCTGAATGTTCCCAGTGCAGAAAAGTCATGGCTCCTCCGTACTGTTATGATTTAACCTAACCATTCCTCTTCTTGTCCCGTTCAGGGACGCGTGGTCAATCGATCAGGACGCTCAGATGTGGGCCTGAAGATCGTGAGTTAAAACCGACGTGGGATCGGATTTGGAATGCTTCGAAACCCTTTTTTTTGTCCATCCCGCAGTCTGTGGGTACTTGGATCCAATCCTGGGACGAAGAGGCAGGGGTCTCGCCTTTCCTACAGCCGTGTCCTAGACACGGTGAGGCCCCCCCCCCCCCCCCCCCCCCCTCCCTACACTTCACTGTCCTTTGTTACCGTCATGGAGCTGCGGTACTTTCAATCCAAACACCCTCTTTTATTTCTGTGTTGTTGGCAGAAAAATGGACTTGCGTTATTTATAACCTAGACTTGTTTGAACTCAAAATCATGTATCTTCTGTCCTTCGTCGGTAGCCCCCGCTTTCCTCTTTCTCCCTTCTCATATATTCATCATGTCTATCCCCCTTCCTCCCTTTTCCTTCCCCTTCCCCACCTTCTAATTCGTGAATGTTGTCAGTGGATCGACCGGTTAGGAGGAGGGGGGGGGGGGGGGGGGGGGGGGGGGGGGGGGGGGGGGGGGGGGGGGGGGGGGGGGAGGGGGAGTGGAGGGGGAAGCGGGAAATCGGGATCCAATGTCGCCTGTTAAAACAGGGAAGTCACTATGCCCCTATCTTTGGCGGAGAGCTTCCGAACAGCCAGCTAGCCAGACCCCTGGCTAACGAAGCAGTCTGGCTGGCACTGGGCTGGCTCTGGAGAAGACCTAGACCTGGCAAGCCATGCCTTCACCTCAGTGACGGTCTGTGTGCAGACAGAACTAAAAGGGCTTCAATCCCCACATCAAACACAGCTCTCCCCCACCCCCACCCCTCCTCCTTTCCCATGGATCCATCCCCCTGCTGCTCTCTAGTGTCATCGGTTGGTTGTCTGTCCTGCACCTACCCCGCTCTCCATCCCTACCCGACCGCCGATGACGAAGAAGAGGAGGAGGAGGAGGGGGGGGGGGGGGGAGAAGAAGAGGAAGATAGATAAAACAAGTCTAGAACAAGAACAGGATACGGTGAAAGAGGAGAAGAAGGAGGTGGGAGAGGAGGAGAGGAGAAGAAGAAGAAGAAGAAGAAGAAGAAGAAACATTTGCGATGATGATGATGATGATGATGATGTTGACGATGACGACAATGATAGCGACGATGACGATGCTGTTGCTGTTGTTATTGTTGCTGCTGTTGATGATGATGATGAGGAGGAGGGTATGGATACGTTTTCCTACGTGAAAGATGTGCCCGAAGCCGTTATAGAATTATGAGCGGAGTCGGAAGGCTATTAAATCACATCCAGCAGCTCAAATCAAATGGAAACACAATCCTATCCGAGCATCCAGATCTAGGCCCGTTAAAGCCCTTCCATACACAAATTACAATCGCGTTCTTTCTCGGATATGAGAGGGAGAAACCAAAAAACGTCCGTGCGAGGATGTCATTTCCATCCGCAGCTTAATAAACCGTGCACGCGCACCCTAAATTCATACCAATACAAACTTTTATTCTTGTTTTGCTTTTCTTGGTTGAAATTTTTTTAAAAAATGAGGATTCTTTCTAGATCCCTTGTGTTCTAGAGATCTTGTTTTTGAATCCTCGAGTGGGCAACAATTGAAGTGAATCCAGGTTTGGTGACGGTTGTTCTGATAGAATGATGACTTTTCTTCCCCATTCCCCCCTGTACCTGGGGTCAGTGAAAGATCCGAACGAATGCATCATAGTGTCTGTAGAAAGGGCTCTACCCCCCCCCCTCTCCCTTTTTCCCCCCTCAGCCATTTCACCAATTCTCTCTCTGTCTGTCTGTGTCCGTCTGTCTATCTAGCTATCTGTCTGTCTGTCCTTGTCTGTCTGTCTTTCGGTCTGTCTGCCCCCCCCCCCCCACACACACACACACAACACACACACATACGCAACACACACACACACACACACACACACACACACACACACACGTGCCCGTGCACGTGCACGCACCACACGCACAGACACACACTGCTCGCCTCCACCATCCTCATCCACCTATCCGCCCGCCCACTCACACTTGCTTGAACATCACCGGGAAAACCAGCAGAATGTTTGTGTGGGCGGTGCTGTTTTCTTTTTCTTCTTCTTCTTCTCTCTCTCTCTCTCTCTTTAAATGCTCTCTCCCTCTCTCTCTCTCTCTCTCTCTCTCCTTGAAATCGTTTCGCAACGCTCTGGGAGTTTAACTTCCCTTGATGCTGCCGACAGGTTCGTCGATTTCATCCGGATCTCTCTCCTGCCTGATCAGCTGACGTCAATTGACGAATCCCAGCTCGCCCTCTATCCAAACATGACGCCGTTGCCACTGGCGATGGTAAACATCGGTCATCAATGACAGCACCGGCCCAGCGACAATGAAAGCTGCTACAAGGGCCGATCACTCCGCGGATTCGGATAGGAAGGGAAACTACCGGGACGACAGTTCAAACATGGCCATGGACTGCTCGTGGCGAGGACTGGTGTGAAAGTTTTGGTCGAAGAGGTGGAGGTAGGGGGGGGCTGGGGGGTGGGGGTGGGTATTTGATCGAGGGGGTCGGGTGTGTGTGTGTGAGGTGGGGGGGGGGGGGGGGGGGGGGTAACTGTGTGGAATATACTGGGAGGGCGGGTAATTGTGCGGATGTCGGTGGGTTCCAGCGATTGTACAAGGTAGGGAGGACACTGGTAAGGGAAGTAACTAATGGGATTGACAGTACAGGTAGGCGTTGGTGGAGGCAGTGGTGAGGAATTGGTTGGGCGTACTGAGGGTGGGGTAGTGATGGCCGTACTGCTGGAGGTACTGGTCCATTACTTGGGGTACCGTGGCCGTATTGCTAGGGGTACTGGTGCATTGCTTGAGGGTACTGTTGGCCCTACTGCTGGGGTATTTGATGTATTGTTGGGTGATTGTGTGGGAGCGAAGGTGAGAGTGTTGATGGGGATTTGGTTGGACATTGGTGGCGCTAATGGTACACATTGCTGGCCGTAAGGATGGACACTGGCAGGGGTACTGGAGGGTATAGGTAATTCCACTGGTGTGTATTGACGGGGGTAAAGGTGGGTATCAGTGGCTGTAACGGTGGGTACTGGTAGGGGTACTGGTGCGCATTGGTGGCCGTTATGGTGGGTATTGGTGGCCGTTATGGTGGGTATTGGTGGCCGTTATGTGGGTATTGGTGGCCGTTATAGTGGATATTGGTAGGGGTACTGGTGCGCACTGGTGGCCGTTATGGTGGATATTGGTAGGGGGGTACTGGTGGGTGATGCTGGCCGTTATGGTGGGTATTGGTTGGAGTAATGATGGGTATTGGTGGCCGTTATGGTGGGTATTGGTAGGGGTACTGGTGGGTATTGGTGGCCGTTATGGTGGGTATTGGTACGAGTACTGGTGGGTATCAGTGGCTGTAACGGTGGGTACTGGTAGGGGTATTGGTGGGTATTGGTGGCCGTTATGGTGGGTACTGGTAGGAGTACTGGTGGGGGTGCTGATAGGGAACTGGTAGGTATTGGTAGCCGGAACTGTTGCACTGATGCCCGTTAAGGGGGGAACTGGCAAAGGTATTGGTGAATCCGCTGGCCTTCCTGGTGGGCAGTGGTGACCGTACAGATAGTAGGTATTGGTAGGGGTTCTGGTGGGAGTGATGGAGGTACTAGTGGGTATTGGTGGGTACTGCTACTGTTTGGGTAACTGTTAGGGTACTGTTAGGGGTACTGGAGGCAGTGATCGTGATATTGGTGAAGACACTGATAGGGGTACTGGCAGCATCACTGATGGTGTAGGTAGCGATGATGGGTGTTAGTGGGGCTACAGCTAGGGCTACACGTGGAAGCTATTAAGAGGCAGTGGTGGTGGGTATATTCGTAGGTGATAGTG
>JADBJO010004721.1:40000-42500 GCA_016801955.1 Conus betulinus
ACAACACACAATAAGGAACATGCATGTTGCTCACCCCATCCTCATCCCCACCTCCACCTTACCCTTAATTCCCCCCTTCCCCCCATTTACCACTCATTAACCCTTCCCAACACACACACACACACACACACACACACACACACACACACACACACACCACACACACACACACACGCACACACACACACACCAACCCAGATCCGCCGCACATTTGTACCCCCTTCTCCTTTCCCTTCTTCTCTCCAATCTTTCGTTGTTAAGCTACGTGCACTTCTACTCGACCACAAGCACGCACTCACGTGATGTTCTGATGCAGGACAAACAAAGAAAGAAAGAACGAACGAAGAAAGAAGAAACGAAAGAAAGAAAGAAAGAAAGAAAAGAAAGAAACGGAGAGAGAGAAAGAAGAAAAAAGACAAAGAAAGAAAGAACGAACGAAAGAAAGAAAGAAAGAAAAGAAAGAAAAGAGAGAGAGAGAGAGAGAGAGAGAGAGAGAGAGAGAGAGAGAAAGAACGAAAAGAAAAGAACGGGAGAGTAAGAAGGAAACAGACAAAGAAAGAAATAAAGATAGAAAGAAATAGAGAAAGAAAGTAAGAAAGAGAGCAAGAACGAAAACAGAAAGAAAGAGAGAGAGAGAGAGAGAGAGAGAGAGAGAGAGAGAGAGAGAGAGAGAGATGAAAGAAGAAAGAGTGAGAGAGACAGACAGACAGACAGACAGACTGAAAGAAAGAAAAAAAGGGAGATCGGAACGGACAGCTTTTAGGTAAACGACTGCATGAGAAAAAAAATGTGACTTGTTTTTTTCTTCAACGACAGGGGTGATGGACTCTTACTGACAGAGGAAGGCCAACTGTTCCATGTCTGCACAGCCAAAGAACTGACAGATTCTCATCACGTTTTTCTTGTCTTCCTTACTCTCCTGAATATTTAGATGCCCCAAAAAAAATCCCCCCTGTCATCTGCAGGAAAGCAGCAGCGAGACCTTCGTGGAAGGTAAACTGTTCTTTATCATATTAAGGAATCAGACTGCGAGGTATAAATCAAAAGAAAAACAACAAAACCAGCCAACAACAACAAACAAACGGAAAATAAGAACACAGAAAGAAAAAAAAAATCTGCTATAAACAAATAATACTGAACAAACGCGATTCCCATCTGCTCAGCGGAGAAAAGGAAAAATAAGAGAAAGGAAAAAGGAAAAAACGAATCTAAAATACAAATAAATTTGCGCTTTCATAAACAAGTGGATATCATGCCGCGTGTTTTCATAACTGGTTTTGCATTAAGCAGGTCTGGTCGCCTTTCACGTGGAGCGTGTGTGTGTGTGTGTGTGTGTGTGTGTGTGTGTGTGTGTGTGTGTGTGTGTGTGTGTGTGTGTGTGTGTGTGTGTGTGTGTGTGTGTGTGTGTGTGTGTGTGTGTGTGTGTGTGTGTGTGTGTGTGTGTGTGTGTGTGGGGGGTGCGTGTGCATGTGTGTGTGTGCGCGGGGGGGGGGGGGGTGTGTGTGTGTGTGCGTGCGTGCGTGTGTGTGTGTGTGTGTGTGTGTGTGTGTGTGTGTGTGTGTGTGTGTGTGTGTGTGTGTGTGTGTGTGTGTGTGTGTGTGTGTGTGTGTGATAGTAGGTGTGTGCGTGCGCCCGTGCTCGTGTGCGTGTGTGTGTGTAGATGTCTGTGTGTGTGTGTGTGTGTGTGTGTGCGTGTGTGTGTGTGTGTGTGTGTGTGTGTGTGTGTGTGTGTGCACGTCTGCGTGTGTGGTTGGTGCATGTAAAACTGTACCTAGACACCATCAGCAACAGAAGAGAGGTTGGCATGATCTTCGAAGTTCTATGTCATTCAGTGGCCTGGCAAGCTTATGGCTTCACCAGCTAGAAGGTGTTCCTGAGAGAATGACATCAGGAGCTACAAACTACCAAAGAATGAACAGCATCAACAGCCACAATCCATTATTGAACAAAAACATCAAAAGCTATGAACTATCACTGGAGTGAATAGTAACACCAGCGACAACATCAGCTACGAACTACCATTGACATGATAGCATCGATAGGATTGAACTATCAACAGCTACAAATAATCACCGAATGAATATCACCAACAGCTACAAACTGTCATTGGTGAAGAGCCTGAACAGCTACAAACTATCATTAAAAGTTGCAAACAGCTATAAACTACTTCAGAATGAACAGCTTCAATAGCCTTAATCTTTTACGGAATGTATTGCCAGAGCCTTGGTGAGTCCAAGGCATGATCATCTCCTACGGTAAGACACATTGACAACAAAAAAAAAACCAAAACAACAACCACAACAACACAACAAAAAAAACAAAAAACAAAAAAAAAAAAAAAAAAACCAACGCTGATGACGATGTGGCAGAGAATTTCGACGTAACTGTGGCGCAGGTCGCCATCCCCATCCCCCATTTCCGGCCACCACACACATGACGAAAAAAAGGCTCCGGCAGTCGCAACACTCCTTCTCCCCCATTTTATAAACACACATATGTG
>JADBJO010004721.1:50000-55000 GCA_016801955.1 Conus betulinus
GGTCATAATTATCACAGGAATTCAAGTCAAACGTCTTTGATAGTAATAACAGCACTCTGAAATGCTCAATACCCAAATCATCACATGCTCACACAGTGACGTCAACACTCACGCGATAATCATAACAGAATTCTAGAATGCTCAATACTCAATCATCACGTGCTCACACAGTGACGTCACACTCACGCGATAATCATAACAGAATTCTAGAATGCTCAATACTCAAATCATCACGTGCTCACACAGTGACGTCAACACTCACGTGGTATGACCGGCGGGCGAGGGGACTCGGGAGGGGTGGTGCGGTCCCGCTCCACCTCATCACAGGAGCGGGCCTGAGAGAAGAGGCGGAGGGTGGCCTTTCGAGCCCTCCACGACCTCGGTCGCTGCAGGTCCTCCATCAGGACGTCGTCCTCCAAGTCCCCGCAGCCTGGACAGTAGTGCGGCACAGTGTTGGGTCTATGATCTGTCCTCAGCAGCAGAAGGCTGATGGCATAGCGGACTCCATTTTGGACGTGGCCTTCACGTCTTGGGTCTCGGTGAACAGGTCACTTTGTGCTTTGCTAGTTCTTCACAAGGAGTCATCTCCTCTTTGAGGTCACCTTAGAGTCTTCATCGTATCCAGTCAGAGTCTTCATCGTATCCACTGACGGCTGGACAGGTCTTTGGTTGAAACACATATGAGTTTATTCTTGTTTTGGATCCATTTTTTTTCCCGATAGATTTATTGTTCCTGGTTCATTGGCGTTTTTCAGATTGGACGGTTAAGGGCAAAGAAAGATTGCAGCAGACGAGAACGGGGATATAGATAATACACACATGTGAAGCTAAGTGCAGTCTCAGGGTTTTAGCTTTCAACACAGTTCTTTTCAGACGCCTTTTTCGATCCTCTCTCCTTGTTTGTGCCTTTGTGTCTTCGGAAGAGAGTTAGTAAGGAAGTCGCCATTCGTGTCTGTGCTACGGCTACCATGGACACACGCTACAGTATTAATTGTCTGATGTTTCCAAGCGCATAACTTGGCAGCCTGCTTTGGAAAGGTGCACTTTTCACCATAGTGATTCTTTCCATGAACCTAACAGTTTCTGAACTCATGAGTTCAAGTATGTCGTACGTTTTCTGAGTAGGATATTTAGGGTGTTGCTTCTTTATTTCGTACATGTGTCATGCCTTTTTTTAAATGTCATTTTACATGTTTTAAGACTTTTGGTACCGTCACCCGAAAATTATTTAACACGAATATTCGATTCCACCCTTTCCTTTGACGCTTCGTTACAGGGGAACACAGACACACATCAGCGCCCCGAGAAGACGTGACATTAAGATAAAAAAAAATCTTAACATACAGCCAACTCTGCATCACAAAACAAAAATATGTGCATGCTTTAGCTCTTGAGTCAAGAATGAACTCTGTCACATGTCAACATCACAGAGCGATCATCATCACTCGACTCGCTGCTCTGGGAAAACACACAGACGCCCCAGCAACATCTTCATAATTATGACCTGGAATGCTGCGGTCAGTTCCAGATGGTTCTTTTGGATTGAGTCACACAGCGTTCATAGACTCTGCTGCTGCCAGCCTGTGTCTAAGTTTTTGTTAGTAACAGCACTAACTTCATTTCCAATCTGCATGATTTCTGTGTTGTATCTTTCTCTTCTACCAGACTGCTTGCTGACCCCCTGTATTGTGCTGAGTCGACGTCTCGGTATCTTTCACGACAGTTTATTCGGCACCATTTCTGTCACTTGGCAATGCCTGTGTATTATTCTACAATGACCTTGCGCTGCTGGTGGAAAAGATTACTATCGTGTGAGACTGAGGTTCATAATGACAAGCAAAAAGCCTATTAAAGTACAGTCTCTCTCTCATTCTCTCTCTCTCTCTCTCACTCTCTCTCTCTCCCTCCACTCTGCCTCTCTCTCTCTCTCTCTCTCTCTCAACTCACACATATACATAACCGCGCGCGCGCGCACACACACACACACACACACACACACACACACACACACACACACACACACACACACACACACACACACACAACACACACACACACAGCTATCCGGGGGAAACGGTTTATCAAAACACAGTAATATATGCTTCCACGCTACGAAACGAGTCGATTGACTCATCGATCGCATGTCTTACATCATGATCACCACAGGTGCGCGCAGCAAGCAATTACTCTGCTACCACTTCTTGAAATGAGTGTTCCCGGCACGCCTAATTCTAACACCTGCATCATACAGACTCTCTCTCTCTCTCTCTCTCTCTCTCTCTCTCTCTCTCTCTCTCTCTCTCTCTCTCTCTCAGTCACTCACTCTCTCTCTCTCTCTCACACGCGCGCGCGCGCACACACACACACACACACACACACACACACACACACACACACACACACACACACACACACGCGCGCGCGCGCGCGCGCGCGCCGCGCGCGCCTCTCCCTCTCATTCTCTCTTCCCGTCTGCTACAAAGCATATTATACATAACTCCATGACCTCTTGCTCTTGGGGGGGTGCTTGGTGAAATCGAGTTCAAAGTCAAGTGTTCTCATCCTATTACAGAGTTAACGTGTTGTCGGTATGGTGGTCGTGGAGTATGACCGTATACACACACACACACACACACACACACACACACACACACACACACACACACCACAGTCACACAGTCACTCACTCACACACACACACACACACACACACACACACACACACACACACACACACCACACACAGTCACACACACACACACACACACACACACACACACACACACACACACACACACACACACACACACACACGTGTGCACATATCTCCCATCCTCCCATTCTGCTAGAATGGTTTTCCTAGTGTGTCATGTCACCTTTCTGAATGTGGCTGCTAAGCCTGAACAAAATAGTTCGCCTCTGAACAACACACTATGTCTCTGAACCAAAACAAGATAAAATACTTCGCCTCTGCACAATACACTTTGTTCCTCAATGAAAACAAGATAGAATAGTTCGCCTCTGCGCAAGACACTTTGTTCCTGAATGAAAGCAAGATAGGATAGTTCGCCCCTGAACAAGACACTATATATGTCTCTGAGCCAAAACAAGACACTGTATATATCTCTCTGAACCAAAAACAAGACAAAATAGTTCGCCCCTGAACAAGACATTTTGTTTCTGAATGACAACAAGATAAAATAGTTCGCCTGTGAACATGACGCTATGTCCCTGAACGAAACCAAGATAACTGACCCCTGCACAAGAACAAGAAACAACTGATGGACAAGGTACTTTGTCCCTGGACCAGACACTTTTGCCCCTGAATAGGATACTTTGCCCCTGGACCAGACACTTTGCCCCTGAAGAGGACACTTTGCCCCTGGACTAGACACTTTGCCCCTAGAACAGACACTGTCCCTGGACCAGCCACTATACCCCTGGACTAGACACTTTGCCCCTGAACAAAGTACTTTGCTCCTGAGTAGGAAACTGTGTCCCTGGACCAGACACTTTGCCCCTGGACAAGAAACTTAGCCGCCCCTGGACCAGACACTTTGCCCCTGAACAAGGTATTTTTGCCCCTAGACCAGATCCTTTGCCCCTGAACCAGATCCTTTGCCCCTGAACAAGACCCTTTGCCCCTGAACAAGACCCTTTGCCCCTGAACCAGACCCTTTGTCCCTGAACCAGACCCTTTGTCCCTGAACCAGACCCTTTGCCCCTGAACCAGACCCTTTGCCCCTGAACCAGACCCTTTGTCCCTGAACCAGATCCTTTGTCCCTGAACCAGACCCTTTGCCCCTGAACAAGACACTTTGCCCTTGAACCAGACCAGACCCTTGAACCAGACCCTTTGCCCTTGAACCAGACCCTTTGCCCTTGAACCAGACCCTTTGCCCTTGGACCAGACACTGTGTCCCTGAACAACACACTTTGTCCCTTGTAAACAGACACTTTTTACCTGAACAGCACACTTTGTCCCTGAACACACACTTTGTCCCTGAACAACACACTTTGTCTCCTGAACTACACACTTGTCCCTGAACAACACACTTTGTCTCTGAACTACACACTTTGTCCCTGAACAACACACTTTGTCTCTGAACTACACACTTTGTCCCTGAACAACACACTTTGTCTCTGAACAACACACTTTGTCTCTGAACTACACACTTTTGTCCCTGTACAAGACATTTTGTCATTGTAAAAGGCACTTCGTCTCTGAACGAAAAACTGTGTCCCTGAACAACACACTTTGTCTCTGAACAACACACTTTGTCCCTGTACAAGAGACTATGTCCCCGCAAAAGACAATGCAATCTGAACAAAAAAAACACTGCACTGGCCGCACTGAAGATGAAAACCATGGCATAATGTCCACCCACGCGCAATAACTTTCACACAAGGCCTGCCACCACCACGCATACGCAACATTTGCATCAGAGGATAGACTTCACAAACAGCTTATAGATTCCCTGCACACACACACGCACACACACACGCACACACACACACGCACTCACACACACACACACACACACACACACACGCGCGCGCGCGCGCGCGCGCGCGCACGCACGCACGCACGCACGCACACACACACACACACACACACACACACACACACACCCACACCCAGCTGTCGCCTACGGCCGGCCGGACCACCAACAACTACCGTCCGCGGTAAATCCTCTTAATCTCCACCCTCCTCTCCCCAGCTGTCATCACGGAACACAGGAAAAAGCTCTCACTCACTCACTCACTCACTCGCTCACACTCATTCTCCATCTCAATCCAGCGCAGTGCTCTTGTTGTCCATTGCAGCCAAGTTCAAACCAGCGTTTTCACATCACGAGACACGCACAGGTGTTAGCGAGATAGCTAGCTGACTGGCTGACTGACTGACTAACTAACTAGCTAGGGTATGCGTGAAGCAGAGAAATCACATCCACACGACACCAGTCCCGTCACTCCATGTGTGGAGGCAGCTTTAGAAA
>JADBJO010004721.1:70000-72500 GCA_016801955.1 Conus betulinus
TGGAAAATGAGCATGTCCAGAGGGTCATGGGTTCGAATCCCAGCCATGGCTCGTCCCAAGATGGAAAAAAAAAAAAAAAAAGGGGGCAGCAGAGGGACATCCGGAGTCATGAACCGGGTGTGGCCCAACCCCCCTAGGGTGTCAGGAGATAAGGGCCGAAACACTTGCTTGAAGGGGGCTTCTCTTCTGAGGACTCTCTGCTGCCACGCTCTCCACGACTTTCTTTCTGCTTAAACAGCTTTCACATTTTTCTCTCAATATTCTCTCTAGTTCACCGAATTTCAACTTTGCTTTAAAATCTGTCTCTGAGCTTCCGCAATGGATTTGCATTTTTTCAAAATATAAGTATCCTAATTTTTTATATTTAAAATGTATATATGGTTTCGTTTTGCCACTTGCTTTGCAGCATTGATGTGGCCTTCGTGGTCGGCAGCGCGTTCACCACAGCACCAGCTGACTTGACATGTAGCGTTGCAGCCGACGTAACCGCTACGGACCTGGACCACTGCCGTTGGCTGGCTTCCCGGAGCGGTACAGGTGGAGCGCCTGTGGTAAACATCTCCCCCCTGTCTGACGCCTTGTTAAAACCTGGCTTTGTTGAATGTCAGCTTCCCTTACACTCTCTCCCTCCACCTTGCCCTGCCTTGCTCCGTGTTCTCTCTCTCTGTTCTCTCTCTCTCTCTCTCTCTATCTCTCTCTCTCTCTCTCTCTCTCTCTCTCTGCCGCGCCTGTCTGTCTGTCTCTCTGCCTGCCTGTCTCTCTCTGTGTCCCCCCTCTCTCTCTCCCCTTCCTCTGTCAGTGTGTGTGTGTGTGTGTGTGTGTGGGGGGGGGGGGGGGGGGGGGGTTGCGCTGAGCCGTGGTTTTTTTTTCTTCTGTTTTTGTTTCCTGTTTTCCCATTTTCTTTTGTTGATTTGCAATAACTTTGATTATTTTATATTCTCTCTCTCTCTCTGTCTCTGTCTCTCTCTCTCTCTCTCTCTCTCTCTCTCTCTCTCTCTCTCTCTCTCTCTCTCTCTCTCTCTCTGTCAAACACACACACACACACACACACACACACACACACACACACACAGCGCACCCGCGCGAGCTCTGACCAGCTTCCCAGACCTGTCAGTACACACACGCGAAATCAGAGAACACCACCAGTTCTAACCACTGTACCACCTAAAAGACCACTACCGTGACCTCGCCCACCTTTCTGGCTCATTCAGAATGCATGCCAATCTAAGCACACGAAAATGAACGACTCTGCTGACGACTACTTCACTGCTTTCAATGTCTACCCTCTCCCTGGAACTGCCTTTGTCTTGCTGATGAATTAAGGATGAGACCCAGGAACTGACTTGAATTAAATGGAACCGGTCGGTCAGCTGGCCTCTTTAGCTCGCCCTGATTAGGCAAGAGTAAAAAAGCCCGTGCCACACTTGACTAACGAGTTTGTCGATCAAGCAAGCGCTTGCTCGGTACGTAACCGTGACTTATATGAATACTTATATCGCGCCTATCCTCGGTTAGAGATCAAGCTCTAAGCGCTTTACACAACCACACTCGTTTACACAACGGGCTGCCTACTTGGGGTGGTGCCGACTGAAGAGCTGCCAGCTGGCGCTTCATTCAGTCGTTTCCCGTGTCATCCAGTCAATATCGTTCAATATAGTTCACTCAATTTCCTCAATTCCTTCATTCTCTTAATTTCTTACGCAGAGTGCATGCTATATGTAACGTGTCATCCATACCAACGGCCAAACTGGCTTTCTCTTCCGAAAGCTGGAGATGGGGTTTTTACGTGCGTACAAGATGTTATGCGTGCGTTCACACACGGATCCTCGGTTTATAGTCTCATTCGAAGGACTGTATGGGAAATGGCGTCAGAACCAATGTTAACTCTGAGGGAAACATCTCTCTATATACCGAAACGGCCCGGCGGACGGAGATTCGAACCTGCAACCCCAGGACCACCATGATGACAAGTCCGGCGCGCTACCACTGAGCT
The DNA here is from genome assembly GCA_016801955.1 of Conus betulinus. Lineage (NCBI taxonomy): Eukaryota > Metazoa > Mollusca > Gastropoda > Neogastropoda > Conidae > Conus > Conus betulinus. Next base: position 71,994 of record JADBJO010004721.1, read on the forward strand.
TTATTCCGGCCCCCAAATCTGACAATTTAGGTAAGCGAGCGAGCCTGAGTATGTGAACAGGAGAGCGAGAGATCGTCCTGATTCGGGGAGCGAATAATCATCAACTGATTCGGCGAGACACTCGCAAAGCGAAGTGGCATGCATTCGGAGTAGCTAAGGTCGAACGCCTTGCAGTCCACTATTTGGGGGGGCGATTAGTTAGTTGCTGCTTTTGTTGTTGCTGCTGGTGTTTTCTTCAAACACGTCCCTCTAGTAAAGTTATTGTCGTCGTCATCATCATCATCATCGTCGTCGTCGTCATCATCATCATCATCATCATCATCATCATCATCATCATCATCATCATCATCATCATCATCATCATCATCATCATCATCATCATTCTCACAATCATTGTCATTAATATATTATTATCATGATCATTATATTATTATTATTATTATCAATATCACCATCATCATTATTATTATCATTATTGTTATTGTTTTAATTATCGTTATTATTATT
>JADBJO010004721.1:77500-88855 GCA_016801955.1 Conus betulinus
ATCGTGGGGTGTATAGACATTGACTGACAGACTAAACAGACAGTGGTACAGACATCGTGGGGTGTATAGACATTGACTGACAGACTAAACAGACAGTGGCACAGACATCGTGGGGTGTATGGACATTGACTGACTGACTAAACAGACAGTGGTACAGACATCGTGAAGTGTGCACACAGTAATTTAGGGATAATACAGTGGTACAGACATCGTGGGGTGTATAGACATTGACTGACAGACTAAACACACAGTGGAACAGACATCGTGGGGTGTATAGACATTGACTGACAGACTAAACAGACAGTGACACAGACATCGTGGGGTGTACAGACATTGACTGACAGACTAAACAGACAGTGGCACAAAACATCGGCAACTGGGCAGCACTGGTGACAGAAAGATATTGATTGGAAGATGACATAGACAGAGGAATAGACACTTGTCAACAGTACATGCAGTCTCTTTTTTTTTCCTCATCTTCATCATCATCATCATCATCATCATCATCATCATCATCATCATCATCATCATCGTCATCATCATCATATTCTTGCTCTTCTTCTTTCCCTCCCCTCTCCTCCTCTTCTTCTACCTTCTTCTTCTTCTTCTTCTTCTTCTTTCAGACTCTCTTCTTCTTCTTCTTCCTCTTCTTCAGACTTCTTCTCTCCTCTTCTCATTCCAAAACATCGTCCCTCAGCTCTCCTCCTCAGCGCCTCCTCCTCCTCTCTCCATCTTCTTAGGAATAGCCTTCTCCTTCTTTTCTGTCTCTTTTCCTCCTCATCTCCTCCTCCTTCATCTTCTTCTTCTCTCTTCTCTCGTCTTCTTCTTCTTCTCTTCTTCCCTCCTCTTCCTTCTCTCCTCCTCCTCCTCCTCCTCCTTCTTCTCCTCCTCCTCCCCGCCTTCCTCCTCTTCTCCTCCTCTTCTCCTCTTCGCCCCTCCTCTCCTCCTCCTCTTCTCCTCCTCTCCTCTCTTCTCCTCTCCTCTTCTTCTCCTCTTCTTCTTCTTCTCTTTCTTCTTCTCCTGGCCCTCCTTCTCCTTCTCCTCCTCCTCCTTCGGCTCTCTCTTCTTCCTTCTTCTTCTCTGTCTTCTTCTCTTCTTCTTTTCTTTCCTTCATTTCCTCGCCCACAGAACCCTAAGGTTCCCCATCTTCGGGGGAAAACACATACATAAAAGCCCACCAGTCTGCAGGTTGTTCTTCCTTTGCTTTGTTTTATTTCTTTTCTTTCCTCCAACCAACATACAGTCACCCACTCTTCCACGAGAACAGACTAGGATTCAACGTGCAGCCTATGCAATCTTTTTCTCGTAATGCCTGTGTTCACATGGGGAGCCACTGACTGTCTAAGACCTCATCCCCCCCCAAAGTTGCTGTGCAGACGTTGCTGACTCCCAAGAGGACCGACATCTCCCACTGACCCACTATCGGCTCAACCGGGAATTGAACTCAGGACCTCTTTGCAGACAAATGGTTCGCAGACAAAAACAGACATCCCGAAGAATCTCAGTCTTATCATCTGGAACGCTGGCAGCTGGATGGAAGCGGTCGCAGAGGGCCACGCAAGAACTCGTTCTGTCATCAGTATCGCTCCCGACGAAGCGAACAGGGGGAACATGGACAACCGCCCAACTCATCAGAGTTATCTGCCATCGGAAGCCCGGGAAGAGACAGACGTCTGCGTGATGCCAGACCGAGAGAATGGAAATACGGGGCACTGGGGGGTTAGGAGGGCAGTGGAGAGGGAAGGGGAGAGAAGAAGTTGGGTGCAGGTGGGATGGGATGGGATGGGATGTGTGTGTGTGTGGTGTGTGTGTGTGTGTGTGTGTGTGTGTGTGTGTGTGTGTGTGTGTGTGTGTGTGTGGTGTGTGTGTGAGAGAGAGGAGGAGAGAGAGAGAGAGAGAGACTATAGGACAGAGACCATAGACAGAGAGAGAGGAGAGGTACACTTCACAGAACAAAACAAAAATTTAGAATATGCAATATATTGGAAGCTCATTGTTTTTTATTTGATGGGGTGTCCATTTCTTTCTCTGCTTTCTTTTTTTTTTTTTTTCTTGCCATTTTGGTGATTTTTTTTTTTTTTTTTTACGGGACAGGCATATTGTTTTTTTTTTTTATTTGAGTGCACTTTTTTGCCGTTTTCCGCCCAAAAAGTAAGGAAATGATAAGAAAAAAAAGTTCTTCTTCTATTTCCATTGTATTTTTCCTTTTATGTCTTTTTGACTGACTGGCTCCTTTTTCTTTTATTCCTTTTTATTCATCATCATTCATTCCCCATGTCCCTTGTATTTGTTTCGGTTTTTAAAATTAAAAAAATTTTCAAATAAAATCCTTCGTATTTATCCTTCTCCTTTCTACACTTCTTCTTTTCTCTTTGCATTTTCGTAATTTTTTTTTTTCCTTTTCTTCTCTTCTCTATATATTTCCAACATTTTTTTTTCTTTTCCTGTTTACATGTGCTAACCTCGCAGTCATGCATTTTTTTGTTTTATTTTGTTTTCTTTTACACTCACTGTTTCTTGAAAAGTTATTCAACTAAACAATACATACGGACGCGTACGGGCACATACCTCAAAAAAAAAACGTCACTGAAATCAACGACACAAGAACTGCTACATACCAGAAGGTGTGAATTTTGTTTGCACTTTTGTAGCACTGCTGCATCATATGTTTGCTATAAACTTTACATACAAACAAAAAGCAACAAACTAGAGAGTCTACGGCCCGAAGTGTTTTTTTCAAAATCTGTTTATTATTTCTTTTTCCTTTTCCTAATATATCCATTTCATTACTACTGCAAGGTGAGTGCATTTATTTCTGGGATCATGGTCCATTATTCAAGTTCATTAAAAAAAACACAAACCTATTTCAATGGCAGTACGGCGGCTGGCAATAACGCGAAGATGGAACAGCGTGCGCGCGCGCGCGCGCGCACACCACACACACCACCACACACCACACACTATTACAAAAAGCTTCTTTTGAAAATTTTGAAAAGATATATAAAGAGTACATGCTTCCCAAAGTACATAAGGCCTAATTCTTCAATAAAGTTGTTTAAATGCTCGATCAACCCACATTTTTTTTCAAAACAGAATTCATTAATGAATTATACACCTTTGTCTAAAAAAAATGTCAAACAACCCAACCCAAAACACCGCAAAAAAATTGTTTTCACTGTTTTACCCAGACTTAGGGTTTTTTAAACGCTTTTTCAAAAACACCAAAACCAAGTTCATAATAAAAAACATCCAATGTGTGTATGCGGGGCGGTGCTGTTGATAGTGTTGTACAACAACACATATTTTGTACCCTCTCAACTTTTTGTCCTTATTTTGAATCAGAGGTCTATCAATCTTAGCAAGAGGGTCAAATTCATAAATGCGATTGCAAGATCTAAAGTGGAACTTTTCCAGAAATGTAGTCCAAGTTCCCAACCTGTATTTTCTTTTGAACTTTGTTCAGAACTTAAATGATAATGTCCAGGGTCGGCTCGTTTTTTTTATGACTTCTGCATAATTTAGACTGTTTTTTTGTTTTGACTATTGCAGTTTGATTCGTTATGTTGATTTTTTGCTAAGGATTGTGCTTATGTAGTAATTCCGCTAATATTTAACCACACACAAACAACAGGCGCACACACACACGCGCGCGCGCACACACACGCGCGCGCGCGCACACAGCACACCCACACACACACACACACACACACCACACACACACACACACTACACATACGCATGCATACTACACTCATACACATATACAAGTAACACTCACTTCCTGTCTAATATCACTTAATGTGAAAAGACGTTAAATCGAAGAACAACAACAACACACACAAACACACACACACACACCACACACACACACAACAACACACACACACATACACACACGCGCGCGCGCGCACGTATAGCACACTGCGCGCACGCACACACACATACACACACACACACACACACACATGCGCGCGCGCGCGCGCGCACGCGCACACAGAGAGAGAGAGAGAGAGAGAGAGAGAGAGAGAGAGAAGAGAAGAGTTGAGAGAGACACAAGAGAGAGAGAGAGATAGAAACCCTGTCGATAACTGGTGTTGGGACTGACGTGACGTTAAACTTTAAGACTGTACAGAAGACTCCATGAAGATCTTGTTCCGTGAAGTTGAAGTAATGCGAATGTATTTGTTTTCTAGGATTTGGTGCCAAAAGAAAGCTGGTTTTTTAAGCCGTCTCTAGCATGTCAGAAATGAACCTTTTTTTTTTTAATCCATTTGGACATGCACACATGAACTTGACGTTGACGTGATAAAAAACACCCGCAGTCGGTTGGGTATAAAACGACATGAAAGGAACTCTCAATACAAGGATGTTGCGAATAGGTCAAACAATACGCAGTACCCAAGTAACGTGAGCCTAATACAGCGTTCACCTCAGAGCGTTCGGTTGTGTCTAACGGTTGTGTGTGTGTTTGTGTGTGTGTGTGTGTGTGTGTGTGTGTGTGTGTGTGTGTGTGTGGTGTGTGTGTGTGTGGTGTGAGGAGAGAGAGAGAGAGAGAGAGAGAGAGAGAGAGAGACGGAGAGACAGACAGACAGCCAGACAGCCAGACAGACAAAACTGACAGACAGACAAACAGACAGACAGACAGAGAAGATGAAATGAGTGAGGCATGCGGGAAACAGGAGGGGTCAGGGATATATGACTGGCGGGCTTAGACACAAAACAAAAAGAGGGAGGGGAGCTGTAGAACAGTGGTTTGGGGATGGCGGGGGTGGGGGGGCGGGGGGGGGGAGGGGGGGCGGGGCGGGGGCGGCGGGGGCGACCCTTCGTTTCACCCCCTAAACAAATCAGTAGCCTGCACTCCGCTGAACGTAGAACGCCAAATCACAGCGTCCACAAGGGCCATTACTCGCGAAGAAAGATGGCAGCGAAGCGTGAATGTAGTGCCATTATTTTGCCTTGCTTTGGTACTACTGGTGGAATGGCGGGGATTGTGTGAACGCTGGCTGGCGCTTTCAAAGTTGCGCGCGCGCGTGTGTGTGTGTGTGTGTGAGTGTGTGTGTGTGTGTGTGTGTGTGTGTGTGTGGGTGTGTGTGTGTGTTGTGTGTGTGTGTGTGTGTGTGCGTGTGGTGTGGTGTGTGTTTGTGTGTGTGTGTGTGTGTGTGTGTGTGTGTGTGTTGCTCAGTCACATCGGTAACAGTGGGAGACACGGAACATGGCCAGTGTAACGGCGATAATGTAAGTAACTCCACCAAGCTGGTTACTCTAGAATCTTTTTTTGTCTTTTAAATTCGTTTATTGTTTTTTTTTCGTAGTGGGAGGAGGAGGAGGGGGAGGAGGAGGAGCAAGAAGAGATGAGGAGGTCGTCGATGCATCAGCAGCTTCCGATAGATGGTTTCAGGCCAACGAACAAAACCTGAATATTGATCTTTCCATTAGAAGCCAGGGGTAAACTGCTCTTCTCCACCCATCCGCACCCCCCCCCCCCCCCCCCCACTTCTTCCCCTCTTCTTTCTACGAACCCCTCCTCCCCTTTTAAGACCCTCTACCCCCCCCCCCCCCCTACCCACCACCGCTCCGTCCCTTACCCAGCGTCACGCTAACCAAGCCTTCGTTTCCTTTTTCCCTTTTCCCTTTTCCCGGTCGCCGTCCCTCCATTTTCACTCTCTTCTCCTCCTACCCCCCGAGCTCGAGGTAATCTTCCTCTCTCTTCTCCTCTCTCTCAGGTCATCGTCGCGCGAGATCTCTCTCCTCGAGCCTCTCTCTATCTCTCGGGTCTCTCCTCTCTCTGTCTCTCCCGCCATCTCTCTCCCCCCTCCTCCCGCCCCCTCTCTCTCTCCGCTCTCTCTCCCCACCTCTCTCTCCCTCTCTCTCTCTCTCCTCCTCTCTCTTTCTCTTCTCCCTCTCTTCTCTCTCCTCCTCCTCTCTCTTTCCCTCCCGCTCTCTACCCCCCTCTCTCCACCCCCTCTCTTTCCCCCTATCCCCCCTATCTTCTTTCTTCCCCTCTCTCTCTCTCCCCCTCTCTCCCCCCTCTCTCTCCCCCCGCCTCCCTCTCTCTCACCCTCCCCCCCCCAACCTCTCTTTCTCTCTCTCTCTCTTCCCGTCTTGTCCGATTCATCCTGCCCGGCAAGTCTTGTTCTCCATTGACAAACCCAATCTTACAGATTTAGAAAACAAAACAAACAAACAAACAAAAAACTGCCCACCCCATTTTTTTCATCCCCTCGCTCGCCTAGACTCTCCCCCGCTCCCCCCCCCCTTCCCTCCCCCTCCCCCTTTCCCTTCTCTCTGACGCCCTCCGCTCACTTTCCTTCCGTGGATATCTCCGAACAACCTCTGGCTCCATCTCGAAGCTTGCATCGTTTCGATTTGTGGGCACATCATGTGTCTGGGGAACGAATGGCTGCCTCGTTTTGGTTGGATTTTACAGTGTGTGTGTGTGTGTGTGTGTGGTGTGTGTGTGTGTGGTGTGTGTGTGTGTGTGGGTGTGTGTTGTCTGTGCGCGTGGTGCGCTCGTCCGCGGTGTATGTGTGTGTGTGCACATGTGGTTGTGCTTTTTTTTTTTTTTTTTCAGCAACTAATGGGGATAAGTCATCACTGTGCTCTGTCTGTCTGTTTGTCTGTCTGGTCTGCTTTCTTGGCTTCTCCGTGACCCCGCGTCACCTTTATACCTCGCCGGCTCTCTTCCGCCCAGCCTCTCTCACCTCTCTCTCTTCTCTCACTCGTCTCTCATCTCTTCCTCTTCTCTCTCTCTCTCTCTTCTTCCCCCCCCCCCCCCGCCACCCCCCCCTCCCTACGCCCGCGCTTTCTTTCTCGCTCACTTTCTTTCTCCTATCCCTCCTCTCTCTCATTCCCCCTATCCCGGCAACAAAACATTTTCGGTTGCCGAGATGACCCTACTCTTCCTACATGCATTGGGTATACTTGTAATCAGGCACTAACTACGTATAAAACTGAGGAAAAAAAAATTTGCGCAGAAAGCGTAGAGCTCAAACAGTCTCATTCAAAGTTATTGTACAGGCTACAAGGATGTGTTCTTCACAATTCAAGAACTCCAAGCTCAGCTTAACTGAGTAGAGAGAGATGAGACGACGGGGGAGGAGAGAGAGATGACGGTAGATGGACGAAGAGGAGGAGAGAGGAAGACGAGACAGACAGTGGAGGTGGACGACAGACAGACAGCCCGACAGAAGCGAGGACAGACAGACGAGGCAGAGAGGAGGGGCAGAGCAGAGCGACAGGAGAGAACAACACGACGAGACAGAGAGGACCGACAGACAACCTGTAGAGGATGAACGGAGACAGGACACAGAGGGAGGGGACAGAGACTGACAGACAGAGTCTGTGTTTATAACTCGTTGACTATGTTTTATCCCATCAGGGCTATTAGACGGACAGAGAGGCAGAGAGGCAGGCAGGGGACAGAGCGACAGGAGAGAGACAGAGGACGGACCGACGCAGACAGACCCGAGACAGACAGACATGTACTAGACGGAAAGGACAGAGAGATGACAGAGAGAGACTGTACAGGGAAGGTCATTGTTGTTTATGGGTGCCCCAGATGACTTTATATCTCCCATCAGGGCTAGTAAAGATCATGAGGGGGGTGAGGAACAGGGATTCGGTACAGAGAGAGAAGTGCGGAGAGGAGAATCGAGAGGTCGACGGAGATGAGAAGAGCAGGGACAGGATGATCGGACGAGAGTTGGAGGAGAGAGAGAGAGAGAAATGCGAACGGGCATTGGGGGAGCAGAGGATTGGGTGGAAGGGTGAGGGATAGGGGGAGAGGCTGGGGGGGATGCGGCCGATAACTTCTTGTTCCACAAAACCTCAGGCAGTCAGGAAAACTCCACTGGCCTCCGTGTGGGAAAGGGGGGGGGGGGGGGGGGGGTGGGGGGGGGGGGGGGTGGGGGTGGTGGTGGAAAACATTCTCGCAGGGCCATTACGCGAAAAGAAAGATGGCAGCGAAGCGTGAAAGTACTTGCCATTTACCCTCCCTTTGTGCTGGGTGGACCCGGCGGTGGTGATTTTAATGACCGCTGGCTGGCGTTTTCATAGCTGTCTGTCCGTCTGTCTGTCTGTCTTTCGCTCAGTCACATTCGGTAAACGGTGGGAAACGTTGAAAATGGCTGGTGTAACGGCTGTATATAACGTAAACTCAAACAATGCTGGTTACTCTAAAATTTTGATAAACGTTTTAATATTTCTACTAATTGTACTTTTTCTCTCTTTTTTTCTTTTTTTCTTTTTTTTTTTTTTGTAGTGGCCGGAGGGGCAGGTGGTGGGGAAAGGGGGGGGGATGAGGGTGGGGGACCAAGAACAGGAGAACGAAAGAGATGATGTTGTTGAACGACATGAAAAAGTACACAGTGGATGGGTCTCGGTCAACGAAGAACAGCCCTGATTATCGATCGATCTGTCCTCGATTAGTAAGTAACCCTGGCAAACCTCTCCTCCCCTCCCCTCCCCCACCACCTCCTCTTCCCCTCCCTCCCCGCCCCACACTTACACCCCCCCCCCCCCCCCCCCCCCGCATACTCCGTGGCCCCTCTTGTACTACTCACGACCTCTGCCCATCCCTTCTTCCCTCCCTCCATCTCCTCCCTCCCTATCCACCCCCTTCTGCTTCCTGTCTCCTTCCCTCCCTTTCATTCGCCGTCCATGTTCAACTTTCTTCCTATTTTTGTCCATAAAGTGCCCGTTTTTTTTTTTCTCTCTCAACAGTTTCGTGCCGTTTGCATAAGGCCACTCTTTTTACACACCCATTCTATCTTTTAAAAGTGAAGAAGCTCCGCGGTGCGTTCCATGTCCTGTAGCACCTACAGGAAAAACACAATGCGGTTTAGAGGTTGGGACGTGCATGATGTGAGCCAGAAACACTTGACAGCAGACTCCATGAAACACCTGGTTCCAGAGAGGCCCCCCTCCCTACGCCCCCCCCCCCCCCCCCCCCCCCCCCCCCCCCATGTGATCTTTGAAGTTTCTGATGGAGAACATTCTGATCTAAGATTTTACGGATGAAAGATTTTTGATAAAATTCCCAGTGTGTTTTGGAAGATGTGTTTGAAGAAGTGTGTCCAGTTACCTTTTTTTTTTCTTTTAATGACTTGTGAGATAAACTTTCAATGCAGTGACAGCCCTGATATGGCCCTTTGCGGTCGGCTAGGCCATAACCAACATTAACTCCATGGTGAACCGAAGCTTTTCGGCGTAAAGAAATCCCCTAACCGCACCCGCCCCCCCCCCCTTACCTTTCTCTCATTTCACTCACCCATACCACTTCCCAGCCACCCCTCCCCCTCCCTCCCCACTCTTTCAGCCACCTCTCACCTTCCTCCCCTAGCTCCCACTACAACACTTCCCTCCCCCCATGCCCATTCCTGTTGCTTGCATCATTTAGGTTAGTAGTGCTTTCTGTCCTCGTGGGAGCGGAATGATTGCCTTGTTTTGTTTTTATTTTACGGTGTGTGTGTGTGTGTGTGTGTTGTGTGTGTGTGTGTGTGTGTGTTGTGTGTGCGTGCGTGCGTGCGTGCGGTGCGCGTGCGTGTGTATGTGTGATGTGTGTTTGTGCCGTGCGTGCGTGCGTGTCGTGTGTGTGTGTGTGTGTGTGTGTGTGTGGTGTGTGTGTGTGTGTGTGCGTGGTGTGTGGTGTGCTGTGTAGTGTGTGTGGTGTGTGTGTGTGGGTGTGTGTGTGTGTGTGTGGGCTTCCTCTTGGCTGAACTATTGGGTTAAGCCATGTACCCGTTACTGTCTGTCTGCCTGTCTCCCTCTTTGTCTGGCCTATCCGTGTACTTGCCTGGCCTGCCTGTGTGTCTGTCCGTCTACCTGCCTGCTGCTGTCTGTCCTGTCCGATTGCCTCCCTTCCCGCCCCAACTCTCTCTCTCTCCTTTCTCTTTCTTCCCCATATCTTCCCCTTCTCCTCCCCCACTCCCTCTAATCTGTAATACTCAGCCTCTTCCTTTCCCTACTCTCTTTTTCTTTCTCCATATTAACCCTCTTCTATCTTCCTGCTTTCTCTCAGTGTCTCCCCTTCTCTCTCTCTCTCTCTCTCTCCCTCAGGCTCCTCGACCCCCCACCCCCCACCCCCCTCTCTCTCCCTATGCCCCCTGACCGCTCCCCTCCTTCTCTTTTTTTCATCCCTGCGAACACGTTCCAGAACAATCACGAGATTTCACACATCATCCAGCCACTCCAGACTGACACTCAAACGAGCACGACTTGAAAGCAGACACTGTTATGATATCACGTGCAGTCTGTCTCGGCGGTTCGGCTTCCACACTAACCCTGTCTCATCATCCGCTTCACACACATCTTTTCTTTCTCTCTCTCCAATCCCGCCCTCAATCCCCCTCTCTCTCTCTCTCCCCTATCTCTCTCACACCACATACACACAGAACCACACACACACACACACTCCACCACACACACACACCTCCACACACGACAACACACAACTCCACACACACACCACACCCCACGCACGCACCACACCGCACGGAGCACGCACTCACGCACGCATTTTTTTTTTTTGTTTTTTTCACTTGAGACTTTTCCCACGTTACTTTTTTATACAATTCATTTTACAGTTTTTTTTTTTTTTACAGGGCAGAACACGGAATACACGCACCACATACACACACATACAACACAGTATACACCACCCAGACGCAAGGCCGCGCGCGCGCCCCCCCACACACACACACACACACACACAGCAACACCCACCACACACACCACCACACACACACCCACACACTATGCATGCACGCACGCACGGCACCATAACATATACAGATGCATTTCCACAACACGGTTCTCTGTTGTTGCTATCTGTCTGGTCTGTCAGTCTGTCTGTCTGTCTGTCATCATCCTCCGTTTCTCTTTACTCCCTCTTCCTCTCTCCACACAGACGCCGACACTAGACAGACGGACAGACAGAAAGACGGACGGACGACGGAGAGCCAGACAGGCAGACAAACACAACATAACATTACACAAGTTTCTCCGTTCACGTTACTTTCTCTTATTGTGTGTGTATGTTCCTGCCCCGCCTCTATCTCTTCTCTCTCTCTCTATCTCTCTCTCTCATCTCTCTCTTCTATTCTCTGAGCCCCTCGTCTCTCTCTCTTGCTTATATCTACTATCCTCCTCGGAGCCTATGTCTCTCTCTCTGGACATAGTCGTCTGTCTTGTATGTCTGCATGCCTGTCTGTCTGTAGTCTGATGTCTGTCTCTCTCTCTCTCTCTCTCTCTCTCTCAAACCCTGCCTGTCATCTTTGCCTCTCTCTTCGGCCTCTTTCCTCTCCATCCATCCCTCCGTTCCCCATTCCTTCTCTCTCTCTCTCTCTCTCTCTCTCT
>JADBJO010004721.1:89181-104181 GCA_016801955.1 Conus betulinus
TTTCGCTTCGAACAATGAAATTATAATATTTTGGAATTCCAGAATGCTAATGACGATGGTTATGACATTGAGATGGTAATGATCATGATGACACAGACGGTAATCACTGTCTTAATAATGGCAATGATGATGAAATTATTTTGCACCCACTTCCACCCCCAGCACACACACACACACACACACACCACACACACACACACAAACATACACACACACAAACACAACACACACACCCACACACACCACACACACATGTCTGTTTGTTCATGCGTGCAATGGGTAGACAACTTCTCTGCGAAGCAAACATCAAAACATCGTAAGTAGTAACACGGGGTTTTCGAGCCGAGGCCGTAATGCAATCGATCATGCTCCGTGGCATTTCATAAACTTTGGATGCAAAAAACAAGTGACAGGTACAGATTCAGAGAAGAATTCAATAGAAGTCATACAAACAGCCAAACTGAAAGCGAGCTATAGATAAGGTACAGGGGGAACGAAAGCTTGTTCTGTCCTGCCAGATTCAAACACAGCAGGAACGAAAAGAAAGGTTGGCACAGAGAGAGAGAGAGAGAGAGACGGAGAGAGAGAGAGATGAGATAGAGAGGAGGAGAAGGACAGACCGACAGACAGCCCACACACAGAACACAGAACACACAACAGGCAGACAGAGCAAGAGAACAGAGAGAGAGGAGAGATAGACAGAGAGATCACGGATGGAGCAGACAGAGGAGACAAGAAACAGAGAGGGAGATCGGACCAGACAGAGAGAGATAGGAGAGCGAGGGATGGACAGAAGAGAGACTTACAGAGGGATCAGAGAGAGAGGAGAGATGTAGAGAGAGACGAGAGAGAGAGACCGACAGACAGACAGACAGACAGCACAGACAACAGGACAGACAAAGAGGAGATGAGAGAGTTTGAGTCGAGATATGGGAGGAGCGAGATATACGAGAGAGAGATGATGTTAAAAGGGACAACAGTTGGCAAAAACTACAAGCTAACGAGGAAAGAAAAAGGGGAAACGAAATTAAAACGAGTCATTTTGAAATCCAGTTGTGTTAAAACATCAAGCTTAAAGAAGAAAAAGAGAGTGACCTACGCTACCAAACAGTGTCGAAACGACCGGGTAAACAAACCAACACCAACGTTCACATGCAAAAACTATCCCCAGCTTAACATAAAAAAAGTGGGTGCGTTTATGCCGGAAATCAGACATAATACTTCGGTAGGTCACACACACCCCCACACCACACACACACACCACACACAGCCACACACACACACACAACACACTCGCACACGCACGCACGCACGCACACCGCACGCCACGCACACGCACGCACGCAACGCACATCACGCACACCCACACACGCCGCACGCACACACACAACACACACAGCACACACATTCACACACACACACAACACAACAAGGACAAACAAATACACACCGCAAACCCACACACGCACACACAACACACACACACACACACACACACCACCACAACACACACACACACACACACACAAAGACACAAACACATCCAACACACCCACAAAACATACAACACACACATACACACACACACACACACGCACGCAGCACGCAGCATGCACCACTCACGCACGCACGCAACGCACGCACGGACGGACACACGCACACAACACACGCACACACACACACACATTGATTTTGCTCTTTAAATTGTTGATATAATTAGTCATCCAGCCATTATGTCACTGAGGCAAAAGTTCATGTTTTATAGGACTGGATTATAAGTTTTCTCCCCATCCCCCTTTTTTTTTATTTGTAATTGTAACTCCTTACTATACTCTCTGAATGAACTCCAATTCAATTATTTTATCGTTCTCTGTAAATTTCTGCAACTTAATGTTCTTAATTTTTAACTTGCTTGTCAGCTTTTAGCCTCTTTAAAGGACCAAATACCGGATAAAAGAAGCATCTGCTTTGCCTATCTGTGTTACTTTAGAAATAAAGATAATCAATCATCTTGCTGCCTGTCTGCCTGTCTGCGTATCTATCTATCGATCTATATCTATCTATCTATCTATCTATCTATCTATCTATCTGTCTGTCTGTTACTGTCTGTCTGTAGTCTGTCTCTCTCTCTCTATCTCTCTCCTCTGCTCTCTCTCTCTTCTCTCTCTCTCTCTCTCTTCTCATTCTCGTTTGTGTCTTCCTTCTTTTGTTTCAAATGCATGTATGTAATTCTCCACACCTGCTAAAAGTGAAAGTTATTTAGTAAAAGACTATGCGACAGCCAATCATATCATTTGTCGTCATACCATCATCACACCACAACCATTATGTTATTATCATTATGATTATCATTTTATTATTATTATCATTATTCTTCTTATATCAATATCATCATCATCATTATCATTGGTGTTTGTTTTCATTGTTGTTGTAATCGTTATTTATATTATTATTATTATCATTACCATTTCTATTATTAATGGTTTTGTTGCTGTATGATGATGATGAGATGATGATGATATGATGATGATGATGATGGTGACTATTATCATTGTTATAATCATAATCAACATCGCATTATCAAACATCATCATGATTATTGTTGTGATTATTATTGTTATTATTATTATTATTATTATTATTATTATTATTAATGTTATTATTACTATTACCATTACTATTATCATGTTGTGTTGTTGATGTTGTTATGATTATCATTATCATGGTTTGCTATCTCACACTTCTCAGTGTTACATTTCGTCTGGGGCGGGTAAAAACAACAACCAACACAAATCAGAATATTTGTGAGTAGATTAGACAGCAGCATGCCTAGAAAAAAAAACAAATGACACACACACACACACACATTGAGTAAAGAAAAGGTAGCAAGACAGCTCCAAGGAAGAGATAATAAGTCAATGACAAAAAAGGCCCTAAGGCATAAGCAGTACCTGCTTGCAAGCAATGGAAGAAGTTAAAAAAAATGAAAACAAAGGTAAAAGATCTTACCGTATGCATCGCCTAACTGACGCGCGAAGTGTTCTCAAATCATCTGAAAAAATCCGTACAATAGGATACATCGTCATCATCATGTAACTTGTCTATACCATCATCGTCGTCCATCGTTGTCGTAGGTCATCGACATTACCATCATTCTCATCATTAAGGATGTCTTGTCATTGTCATTGTCATCGGGGTCGATATTGTCGTCATCGTCATCACGATCTGTATTATTCGTCGCCGTCATCATCATTTTCATAATCGGAAGAAGGTTTAAAAATTTACGAGTGGGAGTGTGCGTGCGCCCCCCCCCCCCCCCCCACACCCCCCCGAGCCCCCCCCCGCCCCCCTCCACCCTCCCCCACTTTGCAAACGTGTGCGCAAAACTCTCTCTCTCTAGCTTCTCTCTCTCTCTCCTGCTCTCATCTCTCTATCTATCTCTCTCTCTCTCTCTCTCTCTCTCAACACACACACACGCGCGCACTCGCCGCGCTCTTGCGCATGTGCACGCCTATGAACACCACACACAACACACACACACACGAGCGCGCGCGCGCGCCCGCGCGCGCGCGCACACACACACACACTCACACACATTTACCTCTCCTACTCTCTCTCTCACACAACACACACACACACACATACACACACCACAAGAGCACGCACGCACGCACGCACGCACGCACGCACACACACACAAACACAACCACACACACACACGCACACACACTAACTAACACACACGCCACACACGACTATACACCACGCCTAAACATAACACACACCACCACACACACACACACACACACCACCACACACACACACACACACACACAAACACGCACGCACGCATGCCCGCAGATGCACCGCACGCACACACGCACACACACACACATTAACACTAAACATGGCATAACACACCACTTTCACTCTGCTCTCTCACTCTCTCTCTCTCTCTCTCTCTCTCTCTCACACACACACAACACACACACACACACACACAACACACACACACACACACACAAACACACACACACACACACACACACACACCTGCACACACCACACACACAACACTGCACGCACAATACACACACATATAATGCGCGCGCACAACATGCACACACCCACACTTGCGCGCGCATGTAAGAGGAGGGGAGAGAAGACGAGAGAGAGAGAGAGCGGGATGGAGATGAGAGAGAGGAGAGAAGAGAGGAGAGAGAGGAAGCATGTTGGGACATCTTCCAAGGTAGTCACAACGACGCCATTTTCACATTTTTATTTAACAGCACAAAATAAGTCCGCACTTTATGGGCCAATTCTAATTGAAGTTACCCCCAAATAAATAAATAAAGAAGAAAAAAGAAAAGGAAGAAGAAAAGCCAAACCCACCTGTCAACCCACCCACCGAACCTCCCACCCCCTTCCTCCTACCAACTTCGCTTGGTCAAGAAGAAGAATGATCGAATCTCACCCGTTTTTGCTTTTCCAGGACCCCCACCGACCACACCCCGATATCCACTCCGTCTCTACCCCCCGCCCCCATGTCTCACCCAATCCCCAGCCCTCCCAGTCCCCTTGCCCGAAACTCATTTACCGCCCCCGCCTGGAAAGAAAAAAAAATACACTTGAAAAAGAGCTATCGTACTTTCATGACGCGGTTCCTATTTCGGAGGGAAAGGGGAAAAGAAAAACTAGATTGAAAGGGAAGGAAGTTGTTTTTCTGACTGCTGATGTTATTACAGAGTTGTCTCTCTTCCATCTCTGTCTCTCTCTCTCTCTCTCTCCTCTACTGTCTCTCTCTCTCTCTCTCCTCTATCCTCTCTCTCTCTCCTCTCTCTCTCTCTCCACCCCCTCTCAATCTCTATCAGCTCGTCCCCCTCATCTCTCTCCACCCCCCTCTCCTCCTCTCACCCCCCTCTCCTCTCTCCATTCTTGTTCCTCCCCCCCCCCCTCCCTCCCTCCCCACCCCTCCCTCTCCTCTCCTTATTTCCACCTCCTCTCCTCTCCTCGTCTCCCGCTCTCCTCGCTCCCCCCTCGTCTCCCGCCCGTCTGTCCCGTGTCGTGTGTCTGTGTCTCTGTCTGTGTCGCTCCCTGTTGTGGTTTGTGTGTGTGTGTGTGTGTGTGTGTTGTCTTGTGTGTGAGACTCTCCTCTCTCCTCTTTTTCCCACCTCTCTCTCTCGTTCCTTTTTTTTTCCCCCACCTCCTCTCTCTCTATCTCTCTCTCTCTTCCTCTCTCTCTCTCTCTCCTCTCTCTCTCTCTTCCTCTCTCTCTCTCTCTCAGTACTCCCTTCCGTCTCTCCGCTCAGTATCCTTCCGTTTCTAATCTCTTCTGTTCCCCGTTCAATCTCCCTACCCCTCATGCTCTGCAACATGTATCTAAGCCAGTCTCAAGTTTTTGTAAATAAAAAGGGGAATTTAAAAAAAGACATTGCAAAACGTTGAATATATAATATATTATATATATATATATATATATATATATTATATATATCTATATATATATATAGATATATATAATAGGGAAGCAAAGCTGTGTCACACTGCAAAACGTAGAATGTATACACAGAGAGGTTCACACGCACATATTTTCATGCATTTGGGAAGGACGTTTCTTGTGCTTTGCTTTATACTGTTGACGGGTAATACAATCGTACTTTTGTGATGTAATGAAACAAATCACACACGTGCATGCATTCATGCACTTGCACGCAGATACACATGAATGCATGCGCGCCAGCGCGCGCGTGCACACACACACACACACACACACACACCCACACACACACACACACTGTCTCTCTCTCTCTCTCCTCTCTCACACACACACACACACACACACACACACACACACACACACACACCACACACACGGCCACACACACACAACACACACACACACACACACAAACAAAAAAACAAACAACAAACCACACAAACATACAAACACGCGCACGCACGCACGCATATACACATACAGACTTTTCTCTCTTCCTTACTCCTGCTTCTCTTCCTCCTCCTCCTCCTCCTCCTCCACCCGCTCCTCTTCCTGCTCCTGCTCCTCCTCCTCTTCCTCCTCCTCTCTTACGCTTAATCGCTGTTCTTAGTCTCGTTATCTACTAATCTACCCACCAGCACAATTACAACCGGAACGCTTTCATGTTGACCATGAATCGATAACTATTCATTTATTTACCTACTTATGTATAGTACATTAATTAATTAATTAATTAATTCATTAATTAATCACTCATTCATTTATTCACTCACTCATTAATTCACCCACTCACTGATTCACTCACTCATTCCCTCACTCTGTCAGAACATCTTACCTGCACTGGAAGAAGCAGCTAAAGGCCTCAACACATCAGGGGAGGAGAACTTGTGACGCAAAACCCGACAACATCCGCTTGCGCGGTCCCGCCGCCGAGAGATCGCCCCCGTCGGAAGACGGTGGCACCCCAGAAGCAGCAGCAGCAGCAGAGACTGGTGTGGTGGTGGCGGAGGTGGAGGTGGTGGTGGAGGGAGGGGAGGATCTTGGTGACACTGATCACGGGCAGGGTCTTCGCCCTCAGAAGTTCTTTCTTGCCGCTGAAACAGACCCAGGAGATGAAATTAGGAGAGAGAGAGAGAGAGAGAGAGAGAGAGAGAGAGAGAGAGGAGAGAGAGAGAGAGAGAGAGAGAGAGAGAGAGAGAGAGAGAGAGGTCTTTTTTGTACACACAAATAGAAGGTAGGGAGAAGAGAAAGATCTTTTTTTTTCTGCTGCTGAAAACAGACCAAGCAGGGCAAATAGAAGGTAGGGAGAGAGAAAATGTCTTTATTTTGTGTACACACACTTAGAAGTAAGGTCTTTCTTGTCGCTGAAACAAAATAAACAGGGGAAATAGAAGGTGGAAAAAGAGAATGTCATTCTTGCCACTCAAACACACCAACAGGGGAGATGGAAGGTGGAGAGAGAGAAAAGTCTTTTTTTTCTGCTGAAACACACCAAACAGGGCCTAGGGGAGATAGAAGGTGGGGAGAGAGAAAGTCTTTTTTTTTTTTTTTTTTGCTGAAACACACCAAACAGGGGAAATAGAAGGTGGAGAGAGAGAAAAAGTCTTTTTTTTCAGCTGAAACACACACCAACACAGGGGAGATAGAAGGTGGAGAGAGAGAAAGTTTTTTTCTGCTGAAACACACCAAACAGGGGAAATAGAAGGTGGAGAGAGAGAAAGTCTTTTTTTTCCTGCTGAAACACACCAAACAGGGGAGATAGAAGATGGAGAGAGAGAAAGTCTTTTTTTTCTGCTGAAACACACCAAACAGGGCAAATAGAAGGTGAGAGAGAGAGAAAGCTTTTTTTTCTGCTGAAACACACCAAACAGGGGAGATAGAAGGTGGAGAGAGAGAGAAAGTCTTTTTTTCTGCTGAAACACACCAAACAGGGG
Organism: Conus betulinus; assembly: GCA_016801955.1. Lineage (NCBI taxonomy): Eukaryota > Metazoa > Mollusca > Gastropoda > Neogastropoda > Conidae > Conus > Conus betulinus. Next base: position 96,613 of record JADBJO010004721.1, read on the forward strand.
CAAATAGAAGGGTGAGAGAGAGAGAAAAAGTTTTTTTCTGCTGAAAACACACCAAACAGGGGAGATAGAAGGTGGAGAGAGAGGTTTTTTTTTTTTTTTTTCAGCTGAAACACACCAAACAGGGGAGATAGAAGGTGAAGAGAGAGAAAGTCTTTTTTTTTTTTTTCAGCTGAAACACACCAAACAGGGGAGATAGAAGTGAAGAGAGAGCTTTTTTTTTTTTTTTTTTCATTCCTTTTTCTGCTGGAAAAACACACCAAACAGGGGAAATAGAAGGTGGGAGAGAGAGAAGTTTTTTTTTTTTTGCTGCTGAAACACACAGGGGAACCAAAACAGGGGAGATAGAAGGTGGTGGGTGGAGAGAGAAAGAGTTTTTTTTTTTTTTTTTTTTTTTTTCAGCTGAAACACAACCAAACAGGGGGACACCAAATAGTGGACATAGAGAGAAAAGAAGAGAGAGATTTTTTTTCATCTGAAAACACCAAACAGGGGGAAACAAAGGTGGAGAGAGAAAAAGTTTTTTTTTTTTTTTTTTTTTTTTTTTTTTTTTTTTTTTTTTTTTTTTTTTTTTTTTTGAAAACACCAACACAGGGGAAATAGAAGGTTTTTTTTTTTTTTTTTGTTTTTTTTTTTTTTTTTTTTTTCAGCTGAAACACACAAACCAAACAGGGGAAATAGAAGAGAGAGAGAGAAAGTTTTTTTTTCAGCTGAAACAGACCCAAACAGGGGAAAAAGCAGAGGGACAGAGAAGAGTTTTTTTTTTTTTTTTTCAGCTGAAACAGACCAAACAGGGGAAATAGAAGGTGGAGAGAGAAAGTTTTTTTTTTTTTTTTTTCAGACCAACTGAAAACACACCAAACAGGGGAACAGAAGGACAGAGAGAGAGAGGAGAATGTTTTGTTTTTTTTTTTTTTTTCAGCTGAAACAGACCAAACAGGGGAAATAGAAGGTGGAGAGAGAGAAAGGTTTTTTTTTTTTTTTTCAGAAGGAGCTGAAAAACACACCAAACAGGGGAACAGAAGGTGCAGAGAGAGAGGTTTGTTTTTTTTTTTTTTTTTTTTCAGCTGAAACAGACCAAACAGGGGAAATAGAAGGTGGAGAGAGAGAGAGTTTGTTTTTTTTTTTTTTTTCAGCTGAAAACACCAAACAGGGGAACAGAAGGTGCAGAGAGAGAGAATGTTTTTTTTTTTCAGCTGAAACAGACCAAACCAACGGGGAAATAGAAGGTGGAGAGAGAGAAAGGTTTTTTTTTTTCAGCTGAAACACACCAAACAGGGGGAACAGAAGGTACAGAGAGAGAGAATGTTTTTTTTTTTCAGCTGAAACAGACCAAACAGGGGAAATAGAAGGTGGAAGAGAGAAAGTTTTTTTTTTTTTTTTTTCAGCTGAAACACACACCAAACAGGGGAACAGAAGGGTGCAGAGAGAGAGAATGTTTGTTTTTTTTTTTTTTTTTTTTTTTTTTTTCAGCTGAAACAGACCAAACAGGGGAAATAGAAGGTGTAGAGAGAGAAGGAAAGGTTTTTTTTTTTCAGCTGAAACACACCAAACAGGGGAAACAGAACAAGAAGAAGAGGAGAAGGTTTTTTGCAGAGCTGAACAGAAATGTTTTTTTTTTTTTCTAGCTGAAACAGACCAAACAGGTTTTTTTTTAGAAGGTTGAGAGAGAGAGAATTTTTTTTTTTTTCAGCTGAAACACACCAAACAGGCTGAAAACACAGAGAGAAAGGTTTTGTTTTTTTTCAGCGGTTTTTTTTTTTTTTTTCAGTAGAAAGTTGAAGGTGGAGTTTTGTTTTTTTTTTTTTCAGCTGAAACAGACCAAACAACAGGGAAATAGAAGGTGCAGAGAGAGAGAATTTTTTTTTTTTTTTCAGCTGAAACAGACCAAACAGGGGAAATAGAAGGTGGAGAGAGAGAAAGGTTTTTTTTTCAGCTGAAACACACCAAACAGGGGAACAGAAGGTGCAGAGAGAGATTTTTTTTTTTTTTTTTTCAGCTGAAACAGACCAAACGTGGGAATAGAAGGTGGAGAGAGAAAAGGTTTTTTTTTTTCAGCTGAAACACACCAAACAGGGGAAACAGAAGTGCAGAGAGAGAGAATGTTTTTTTTTTTTTTTTCAGCTGAAACAGACCAAACAGGGGACAAATAAGGTGGAGAGAGAGAGAAAAGGTTTTTTTTTCAGCTGAAACACACCAAACAGGGGAACAGAAGGTGCAGAGAGAGAGAAATGTTTTTTTTTTTTTTTTTTTTTTTTTTTTCAGCTGAAACACACCAAAACAAGGGGAAATAGAAGGTGGAGAGAGAGAGAATTTTTTTTTTTCAGCAGCTGAAAACACGGAACCAAACAGGGGAAACAAACAGACCATTTTTTTTTTTTCAGGGGGATAGAAGGTGGAGAGAAGTTTTTTTTTTTTTTTTCAGCTGAAACACACCAAACAGGGGAAATAGAAGGTGGAGAGAGAGAAAGGTTTTTTTTTCAGCTGAAACACACACCAAACACGGGAAATAGAAGGTGTGGAGAGAGAGAAAGGTTTTTTTTTTCAGCTGAAACACAAAACACCAAACAGGGGAAATAGAAGGTGGGGAGAGAAAGTTTTTTTTTTCAGCTGAAAAACACACCAAACAGGGGAGATAGAAGGTGGAGAGAGAGAAAGTTTTTTTTTTTTCAGCTGAAACAGACCAAACAGGGGAAATAGAAGGTGGAGAGAGAGAAAGGTTTTTTTTTTTCAGCTGAAACAGACCAAACAGGGGAAATAGAAGGTGGGGACAGAGACAAAGCTTTTTTCTTTTTTGCCGCTGACATAGACAAAAAGAAAATGGGGAATAGAAGGCGGGGGGAAAAGGGAAAGGTTCTTCTTGCCTCAGGGGTGGGTGGGGGGTGGTTCAGGTTTCTCGAAATACAGATGGATTACAACAGGGGTGAAGAAGTATCTTTTTACAACCAAATACAGAGACGGGGGAGACCGACATAAAATCTTGAGAAATATACAACTTTCTGTCGTCGTTTTGTTTAAAAAGGGTTGGGGGGTGTGGGTAGGGTGGAGAGAGGTAGAATGAGAGGTGGGGTGGTAGGGGGTGGGATGAGGGAAAAGGCGTCGTCAAGAAATACATTTCTTGCCTAAACTTAGCAGATGTGGGGAGAGTGGGGAGATGTGATTAAGAGGGTAAGAAGAGAGAGAGGGGGAGAGAGAGAGACTCGAGAGAGAGAGAGAGAGGGAGAGAGGAGAGAGAGGTGAGAGAGAGAGAGAAGCAGGGTGGATAAAAGGTAGTGAGATGTGTCCTTGAATTTGTTCAAACAGACTGTGGGGGAAGAGAGAGAGAGAGAGACGAGAGAGAGAGAGAGAGAGAGAGAGAGAGAGATAGAGAGAGAGAGAGAGAGAGAGAGAGAGAGAGAGAGAGAGATGAGTCCGCACTTGGGAGAATTTTCGAGAGAGAGAGAGAGAGAGAGAGAGGAGAGGAGAGAGAGAGAGAGGAGACCGAGAGAGAGGACCAGAGAGAGAGAGAGACTGGAAAATTTCGATCACTTCTCAACAAACAAACACACACCACCCACCACCACACAGAGTGCAAGAGGCGGTCAATTTAGACAATTACCAGAGTGATGTGGCCTCTATGAAGGGCTCTGCGAAAGAACTGCAGAGGTTTCAGTGCCAGGCTGGCAGAATAAGTGGACCGCGTAACATCCATCGCCATCAATCACCAGCACAAGTGCGCCGACGACTCGCTCGATCTCTTGAAGTCAGGGGCTACCCAGGTCACGATCAGACTTTTTTGTACTCAGTTGGTGACCCGTTGAGCTCTTGAAGTCATACAAGCTTTGAAGACATCGTCAGTTCACATTTAAACCTCTGTTGCCAGTTTTGCCTGGTGATCTGATCTTCTGACGCCACACAAACATTTAAGATCTCGTCTGGATCAGACTGTCAACTACTGACCCCTGTTTGGGCCTTGTTGTTTGATCTTTCGAAACCCACAACCATTGAGACATCGCGTACATTAGACTAGTTATAACCACTGATGCGTCTGTCTGGCACGGCTAATTGACCTTTCGACACCACAAAACGATCATACATATTGTCTAAATCAGAATTTTAACCTCTGATGCCCGTTCTACATTCTTATGTCATTTTTTGCTGAGTCCACGAAACTTCTGAAATCATCCAGATCAGATCTGAGGAGCTCGTTTTCATCTTATTCGTTATTTCTCTGCATACAATCTATAGGTAAAATTGTAACAACTGTTTGCCATTCGACCTTTCGAAGCCGCACATCGTCTGGATAGATTTTAAACGGCCGACTTCATGCCCTGCTCTCATGGTGACCTCAGTTTTCGGTGTCCTCTCTACGTCTGTGGCCTTGGTCTGGTTCCGTCGGGGTCACCGGTATCGGCGAGTCCATGGGGGCTGTCGTTGGACGGACGTGGTGGGGCCCTCCGGAGGGAGAGCTCACTCACGCCGGCTCCGCGACTAAGCAATTATTGTCGTCAGTAGGGGGCTTAGTAGGTAGGGGTGTCCTGCGTATGTTAGATCAGAACAGGCGCTACTGAACCACCACCGAAGTGACTCGGCAGCAGTGCAGTGTCTCCTCCGGTGGTTTGCCTTTTGACGACTTGACAGTGGCTGCTCCCTGTGGATTTGTGGTGCCGGGGCGGCGGCGGGGCTGACCGGGCTGTGGCTGTGGACGGGTGTCGGAATGAGCGGGCGTGGGTGCACTGCCTCTGAGGTGGCGCAGCAGAGATTGGGACAGAAAAAAAAAAAGATTTAAACGGCCGATATTCATCTTTGCTTTTTTTTTTTCTTTTTTTTTTAATTTAATCTCTCTACGCCAGACAACCATTGAACGCATCGTTGATGTAAGATTTTAACCACTTGACACTCGTTTTGCATTGTTGAACTTTCGAAGCTATACAGTCTCTGCAAACATCGAATAGATCAGATTATATCCCCTGATGCCCGTTCTTCGTTGTAATTTTATATTTCAAAGCCACAAGCCACAAAGCCAATGAATACACCCTCCTCGACCAAGGTTTACCCAGTAGTACCCCATTTGTTTCTGCTCTAATTTGTAATATGTTTAGGCCACAAAACAATTAAAGACATTACGTGGATCAAGTTATATCTCTCTGGTGTTGGTTTTGGATCTTTTGATGTCACACGGCCATTGATGACATTGTCCTAGAGATGATTGTAATCACTTCAGTCATAGGATCAAGAGTTACCCTACTTGTTCGTTAGGCCTGTACACTTCGGTTCCTTTTTGTATTGTTAGTTACGTCATCCGAAGCTCACAACCGCTGAAGTCATTGTGTAGTAAATCAAGTTTAAACCCATTCGGAGCCCGTTTTGCTATTGTTAGTTGATGTTTCAAAACCACGGAACTCTTTGGAGACGAACTCAAAATCAGATATATACGCACCTGGTATCTGTTTCACATTTTTTTTTTTTTTTTTATCTTTTGAAACTAAACAACTGGTACAGACATTTTAAAAATCAACTCACTCCCAACAGAGCTCGTTTTTTTGTTTGACAGAAGCAAAGAGAAAAGAGACGCTCATATCCACCCTTACAGAGAGCAGTACGATATTCTTGTCAAAGACTGCTCGTGGCGGGTAATAATGACTGCTAATGGCGATTGATATTAAACATGTCCTTAACAACCCTGACCCCCTGCCCCCTCTCCCATCTTTCCCAAGCGCCGCCACCCCAACCCAATCCTTCCATCTGCTGGCAACAATGGTACGTCCTGCTGAGGGCCTACAATCTTTACTATAACTTTGTGTTTTTGATCATCAAAATTCCGAAGTCGTTAAACTTGTTCTTCTTCGTTGTGCGGATGACAGGATGACAGAGTTAAAAGTGTTTTATCTGTCGTGTAAATGACAAATCATCCCGTCCATCTCTGCAAGAGGAAGAAAAACAGGAGAAAAGTAAGCAGAGAGAGAGAGAGAGAGAGAGAGAGAGAGAGAGAGAGAGAGAGAGAGAGAGAGAGAGAAGTGTGGGGGGGTGGGGTGTAACACAGATGATCGATTTTCGAGTTAGTTGATTTATCCTGTGGGGTAACGCTTGTCCTTGTTGCTGAGAGGCTTGGGATGGAGGGGAGGAGCAACTTATTCGCCTTTCACAACCCCTATCCTTCAAAGAACAGGGGGCGATAACCATAACATGTCGATGATGGACGACGACGGCGATGATGATGACAACGATAATGATGATGCTATCAAAATGATTAACATTTATATTGAGCATTCTCCAGGCGGTCAGCTGAAAACGCTTAACAAAGAACAACACCCCATTCATCCCTGTGCCCCTTCCTCCCCCCCTTCCACTGCACACCCTTGTTTTTTCTCCCCATCTTGCCTCACACACTTTCCGTCCCTGCTCTCTAAGAAAAAAAAAAGGTGGGGGTGGGGGGGGGGGGGGCGCAGTGGAGGGGGGAGGGGGGAGAACAGGGATGAATTAAGTTTTTTTTTTTATTTGGTTAAGCGCGTTTTTTTTTTAGCTGCCCACTGGAGAATGCCTCAATATAAATGCTAATCATTTTGATATCATCATCATTCATTATTGTTGTCATCATCATAGGCGTCGTCGTATCCCCTGAAAAATTCCTGTTCCCATAGTCCGTCGCTTACTCCAAAGGGATATCGGCGGTGGTACGTCGATATAAAAGAGGAAGGGCGTGGGGGTGGGGGTGGTGATGTGTGTGCTCGAGATCGTTTTTAAAGGAATAGAGTCTTTGTCCGTTCATTTCGCCTACCTCCGTCTCTCTCTCTCTCTCTCTCTCTCTCTCTCTCTCTCTCTCTCTCCTCTCTCTCCTCACTCTCTCTCTCTCTCTCACTCTCTCTCACACACACACACGCACACAACACACACACATCACACACACACACATGCACACACACACACACACACACATCACGATCCGTTATGCACACACACACACACACACACACACACACACACACACACACACACACCACACACACGCACGCACGCACGCACGCAGCGCACACACACACACACACACACACACACACACACACACCACACACACACACACACACACACACACACACACACACACGCACGCACGCACGCATGCACGCACGCACGCACGCACGCACGCACGCACACACACACACACACACACACACACACACACACCACACACACGCGCAAGTGCGCACACACACTCACATACACGCACACCGCGCGCGCGCCCGCGCTCACACACACACACCACACACACACCACACACACACACACTCTCTCTCCTCTCTCTCTCTCTCTCTCTCTCTCTCTCTCTCTCTCTCTCACACACACACACACAACACAGCGCGCGCGCGCACACACACACACACATTAGATTTGGTTACGGACGTGGGTGTTTACTTGGACGACATGTTGTCAACTGAGACACACCCTCTCCCACCCACTCATCCAACTCCCCCCCCCCCCTTCCCCCCACTCCCTTTTTTTTTCTTTTCCTTCTTCATTTGTTTGTTTTTTGCTTTTTCTTTTGGCTTTTGTGTGCTGGCTCAGTTTCTCTGCACTCTGGGCGGCATTGTTCCC